>PVIU01015757.1:0-37028 GCA_004026605.1 Ondatra zibethicus
CTACAGTCTCACACTGATGCTGGGGTCCTACAGTCTCACACTGATGCTGGGGTCCTATGGCCTCACACTGATGCTGGGGTCCTACAGTCTCACACTGATGCTGGGGTCCTACGGCCTCACACTGATGCTGGGATCCTACAGTCTCACACTGATGCTGGGGTCCTACGGCCTCACACTGATGCTGGGGTTCTACAGCCTCACACTGATGCTGGGGTCCTATGGCCTCACACTGATGCTGGGGTTCTACAGCCTCACACTGATGCTGGGATCCTACGGCCTCACACTGATGCTGGGATCCTACGGCCTCACACTGATGCTGGGGTCCTACAGCCTCACACTGATGCTGGGATCCTTTGATGTGTGTGTGAACAGTAGCTAGCATGACTTAAACTTCCTTTTCCTGATTCTATGCTGTGTTTTACGTGGAATATCTTACCTAAGTACAGGCATAACCCATTTCTAGAAGCAAAATCTGGTTCTCAGAGAGGTTAACTAACTTTCCCAGGAACACAAAAATTGGCAGTTAACAGAGCAGCTTTCTAATCATGGCAACCTGACAAAGTGGGGGTTTGGGCCTAGGAGATGTCTCTAGAGCCCTGTGACATGAGGTTACTTAAATTAACTCTCTAAGCCTCAGTTTCGCCATCTTTAAAAGAAGATTCTATTACCCATCCCAAGATTAAATGAATGAATGTATTGAAGTTCTTACAGCCACTACCATACACTCAAGAAGAAACATAAAGTTCCCACAGCTCTAGTTTGTGGTTTGGTTGCTTTTCTAACGGAATGCTCTTTGACGGAAGATGTTTTTCCTTTAATATAGTGTTATAAAGGGGAGGGGGAGTCATCCATTGAACACCCTTCTCTTTAACAAACATCATCACAGGCTTACATTCTCTGAGATGCAGTAGCTCACTTAGAACTGGGGCAGTCCAGGAAGGCCTTTCCGAAGCCTCGTGCAATGGTGTGTTAGCCGCATGGGTACCTCCCTTACACCTTCATCACTTTCGCCTGGAGAAAATGTGGCTCTTTCTGTTAAAAGCGAAGAATGCAGGGTTTTTTGTTTTGTTTTGCTTTTTCCTTTTCAGGGACTAAAACCAAATGGGGAAGAGTAGCTAGTGGTGTTTTCTTAAAGATTAACATGTGTGCGTGCAAAAAGTTACATTGTCAAAATGTGAGAAGGAATATCATTTATTTTCCCCTGTTTCAAACAAATGAAAGTTTGTTTTTCCTGATGGAACAAATGGAGATTTGAGGCCATGTGGAAACAAGCTGAACTAATTTATTGCCAAATGTTGCTCTCTGGTCATGAAGCTTTTCACCACTAGCCTCAAAAAAATGACCTCACAAAAGCCTTGTCTGAAGAGTCACCCACTATTGTTGACTCACTGACAGGCTTTGGCCCCCACTCTGATTCTTAGCGGATTAAGAATTTAAAATTATTTTAATGATTATTTTGCCTTTAAAAAAGCACCAGCCTCCTTTTTTCCTTCACCCAGCCCGAAGCTGCAGTGGCTTTTCTTCTCCATCATCATTAAAACACCATGGCTAATAGTCTGTGAACACCGTGCTGATTCAGGTCCACATAATGGTATAATCAAAATACAAATTACGGTAAACTCCCCACTCCCTAGAGACCAGTAACCTGATTACTTCAAGTCACCTACAAATGGTTTCCCCCAATTGATAGTGAGACCAAGGCCATTTATTTTCCCGTTTCTCAGCCCCTGCTCCAAGATCGGCAGGGTTGGGTTCATTTGTTGAGAACAGGACCCAGCCAAGCGCAGCACCATTCGAGTTGAGAGGACAGAGCGTCCATTTTGATTTCTGAGCAGCCTCGAAATTGGAGCTTTCTGATGGCGGGTCTGCAGCGCACGATGCCTGTCTGCGCTCTATGCGCTACCATGCAGTTTGCGAGCTTTGTGCAAGGGACTGGAGGTTGAAACACACAAAGACAGACAGACAGGGACACGGACCTCTAGTCACTGGGAAGAAGCCTTTATTCAATAGCACCGTGGAGGCTCATATACCCAACAGTCAGGTGGGCCAACAGGTGAAAACCTTATCCTCTGATCCTCAAGGCAACACGTGCTCGTGAAGCAGAGCTGGTAAACAACTCTGACACAGCTTTCAGTAACTCAAATCACAAGGAAAGGAAAGATCTCTAGCAGGGAAGAGCAGCTGGAGGCCAGGACTCCAAATGGTCCCAACACGGGTCCAGGGCTACTTGAGAGTTCTCAGCTAGAACTCCTTTGAGGGCATCTGTCATTGAGCCTGAGGAATCTGGACTAGATTGCTCGCCTCGTACTAATGAATCCAGTTCACTATGTGACCTCTGGTATTCCAAGGAAGTAACGCCTAGATTCTCATCAATCAAGAGATAATGCAGTGCCCAAAAGAATTGTTCAGAGTCAAGGTAGCTGAAAATTTTAAAACCAAAGACTCCCGGAAGTCAGAAAATTTAGAAAACTAAAGTTTAGAATTTTAATTAAGAGTTGTCCAGCAGACAGCAATCTGCTGAAGAACTGACTATGTCTGTCTTACTCGGTGCCTCGGGGAACCAGGGACAGGAGCACCTGGACTCCAGGCTCGGTTCCTTTCCTTCTGTTCATGCCTCATTCTTTACGGCAGTGTCTCCGGGAGACTGGTAGCAGACCAGTAGCCTCTTGAGACAAAGACCGAGTTCACAGCCAGACCATTAAATGCCAAGCATTTCCCAAGTATAAAACATTCCTCAAAACACCACTTCAGAGCAGTAGGAATGGCCCAGCATGTTTAGAGACTAAGATAACTTGGTCATCGGCGGGGAGAGTCAGCAAACGTCAGCATATTGGTGCACCTGCGAGGCCTTCCAGGGGAAGAACTGCTCAAGCTTCTTTAACTCACCTCTTCCCAAAGAGACTTGATGTCTCACAAGTGTTTCCGATGGTGCGTAAGTCTCTTTAAACTCGTTCTGGGGAGCACCCGCTTGGAATGCTCAACTAAAGGAAATTCCGGGTCAAAATAACCTGAAACCTGTCCAGGTCCTCTGCCAGGAGCCTTCCGTCTGGTCTCTGCCTGTGTCCTGTGCAGCATGAGGGCCCCCCCCAGGTGGACTGACATGTAAATGCTTTCCACTCAGGGACCCTACCTCACGCAGTCACTAGGCATCTAAACGAGCCAGGAAAACAGATGGCCTGGTTTCCAAACCAAGCTGTCCACTTTACTATTAGCTGGAAAATACCAGGCAGAGTAGTTTCTCCCTCTCTGATCATTTTCTTCATCTGTCAGATGTAGGTAGCAATAAAGATTATACATTGTACATATTATACACTATAGGATTTATTTATAATATATGTTGTAACAATACAATTACATAATAGTAAACAGTTTGCCCTTAGACACGTATTTGCTGTGTGTACTTCGTGATTCATGGTCAATGACAGTCCAAAAATGTTCAATGGAAATTGTAGAAATAAGCAATTTGTAAGTTTTAAATAGCTTGCTAAAGTATATTGCTTTTGTTGTTCTGTTTTGTTGCTATTATTCATCATTTACTGTGCCTATTTGTAAATTAAGCTTTATCATAGGTAAATAGACAGGATAAATAGAAGTTTTTACTCTCTGAGACTTTAGGCACAGGCTTTCTGGACCACATCCCACAGACAGAGGAGGACTACTCTAATCATTTCTCACAGATTTGTTATAAACATTG
Source organism: Ondatra zibethicus (assembly GCA_004026605.1). Classification (NCBI taxonomy): domain Eukaryota; kingdom Metazoa; phylum Chordata; class Mammalia; order Rodentia; family Cricetidae; genus Ondatra; species Ondatra zibethicus. The sequence continues at coordinate 3,695 of PVIU01015757.1, forward strand.
TTAATCACGTGTAAAGCATTTAGAGTTGGTTTATTCCACTTGTGTGTATAATGCGGTGGTATGGGTGGTGTGCGTGTGTGGTCTGTGCACATGTGTGTAAATGCATTAGTGCAGAGGCCACAGGAGGACAAGTACCTGCTCTATCTCTTCATCTTGCTCCCTTGAGACAGTATTTTCTGCCGAACCTAGAGTTGGCTGAAGGCAAGCCCCAGTAATCCTCCTGTCTGCATCCCCCACAGACGGGGGTTATAGGTGTGAACACAACCATGCTCTGCTTTTTACGTGGGTGCTGTGAATTTGAATTCAGCTCTCATCCTTGAGCAACGGGCACTCAACCCACTGAACCATCTAATTAGCCCCTTTTATCGTTTCTTCTTTTTAAATTTGTTTTTATTGAACTATATATTTTTCTCCACTCCACTCCCTTCCTCTCCCCTCCCCTTCTACCCTCTCCCATGATCCCCATGGTCCCAATATTTACTCAGGAGATCTTGTCTTTTTCTACTTCCCATGTAGATTAGATCTATGTATGTCTCTCTTAGGGTCCTCATTGTTGTCTAAGTTCTCTGGGATTGTGATTTGTAGGCTGGTTTTCTTTGTTTTATGTTTAAAAGCCACTTATGAGTGAGTACATATGATATTTGTCTTTCTGGGTTTGGGTTATCTCACTTAATATGATGTTTTTTAGATCTATCCATTTGCCTGCAAATTTCAAAATATCATTATTTTTTTCTGCTGTGTAGTACTCCATTGTGTAAATGTACCACATTTTCCTTATCCACTTAGCCCCTTTTATTAAATTACAATGCTTTTAGTATTACCAAATTTTAATATTGATCACAGTATTACTTTCATGTTAGCTGTTCTTGTCTATAAAATAATTAGTTTGGAATTTATAAAGAGTCCTCTCTTCCGGGACAGCTGGTCTCCCTATTGTAAAGAGCATAGTTTGGCTTATGTACCTGCTTTATACATTGTACGTTCATAGGAAGAGATCTCATCATTTGTGTATTATATCAACTTGCATGGGAAATAGCACCTGTGAGTTTGTAAGAGAACCAAATTGGGTTTTTCTGTTGTTGTTTTTTGTTTATTTGTTTTTGTTTTTGTCAGTGAAAAAAGGCTGTTCTCAGAGATGAGAAAATGCACACACACACACAGTAAGCACACAGAGAGAAAGACCCTCTACAAAACAGACAAGGACCTGAGGGTCCCAAAACCCAGTCTCTCCTCAGGGGCTGGGTTTGATGTTTTGCGGGGGCAGGGGTGTTTTATTTCACTTTTTAAGTCTTTGGAGGGTCTTCCTCCCCAGACCACACTGTTATAAATGCTCCAGGCAGGCCGGCCAGTCCGTCAGCTGGGTTCCCTACAGGTGGGGGGAAAGGCCTATAAGGCCTTCGTTTTAAACCACCAGGCTTTTGTCTCAGATCAGGAAAGTGGTCTGCCTATCAAGAGAACTGGCTTTCATTTAATGAGAAAATAGAATTACTATAGGCTAGGGCATGAGGACAGAGGATGGGCCACACCCCCGAATTGGAGTGTCATCTAACTCCAACATCCAGACATATCTGCCCAGTAGGGTTTTTTTGTTTTTTTGTTTTTTGTTTTTTTGTTTTTGTTTTTGTCACCTCTGATACTCAGATCTTGGTGCTGGGCCACAGTTCTCAGGGTCGCTGTGACTAGAAGGCCCAGGACTGCTGTGTGCAACTTTGTTCTGGTTATTAGGTTATTTCCTTCTTTCTGTTTTGTTTTAAAAATCAATGGGGGAGGTCTTCCCTAAGCATCAAAAGTTCAGCCGATTCCCTCCTGCCCGTACCTCCCATTGTCGAGTTGGTTTAGAGGCTCCTTATAGACAGCCCCATTCTCTCTGGGCTATCCTAACAGGAATACAATTCTAAATGAATTTTTAGGACAAGCTCAGATGGCTCATGGTAGGCAGTCAATATCCGGAAATGCATCTGTCCCAGGTTGTCTGGGTTTCTAGCGCATGCAGTTGCCTCGCCTGGCCTCTTGGGGCACACTTCCCAGGTCAAAAGGATGCGACGGCTTCCTGGAGAGGAGACAATTCCACCCGAATGCTGAATCTGCCTGCTCTTCTGTCCAGGAAGAAACAGTGAAATTTGAGTTTCTCCAGGGTGTTTCAGAGTTAGACTTGCAGGATCCCAGCCTTGACTGGGGATGCAGCTGAAAGACCATCCATGCAGCCAGCTTCCTCGGGCTCCATTTCATGACTCCTAACAAGACCACGGAAGGTCAACAGCAAGTTTCCTGAGTCAGAGATCTGCATCTTTCAAAAGAAGAGATAGCGCAGCACTGAAATAAAATGTATCGGGAACGGACAGCTCAGGCCGTGGAGAGAAAAGGGTTGTCACAAACACATCAGCTGTCAGGAACTGACATCAACACTTTCAACCCCTTATGAAAATATGAATAACCCCAAAAGGAGACAGGCAATCACCTTTAAAAACCACAAATAAGTTAGTCATGAGACCACAGATTGTCATCCCTGCATTGAAGAGGCTAAGGCAGAAGGGTCAGAAGTTCAAGGTTAGACAGGCCTGCAGTCTCTGTCCCTAGCGAGAGCCTGTCTCAAAAACAAACAACAGCAACAAAACTACAGATGGCATAAAACAAGCAGGCATACACTTACTAGATGCAAAGCTATCCTGAGGCGTCCAAATCTGAAATGATTAAGGAGGAAGAACGAATAAAGTGCTGCAGGGTTGCCCTCTTCACTCACAACAGTTTGAGGCACAGATGAAGTAATAGATATGAAAAGAGATGTTGAAGGGCTCCCTGTAAATCCTCAGCCATCCTATTTGGATTTTGTTTTGAAATGCAACAAAGATTTTAGATACAGAAATGCAGAATCAGATGTGAAACCGTGCCGAAAATCAAGTCAAACAAGCAAGACTATCTCAAATGATGGAATACTGAGCAGATTCGAGAGAAAGAGCTTGCCTTGCATCTGCTGCACAGTGTTCTGTAGGTGAGGGGAAAGTCAGGGCAAAGCAGTGTCTATAATATGAGCTTGTTTATATAAAAACAACAAAGTCTCACACACTCACACACACTCACATTTACACACACTCACATTTACACACACTCTTACACTCACACACATACACTCATACACACTCACATACACTCACACACATGCGTACACACACTCACCCACACTCATTCTCACTCACACTTACTCGCACACACACTCACACACATACTCACACATAACACTCTTACACTCACACACACTCACACACATACACACATACACACACACACACACACACACTCACACACAACTCTGGAAAGGAAGCCTAAGAAGACACCTTGGTGGCTGACTCTAGGCAGGGTGCCTGGTGGGCCATCAGCAAGTGAGAGACACATGGCTTTTAGCTGGTCAGTCCTACTGAACCCTCCGGAATTTTGTTCCGCATACATGTGTCACCAGCTCCAGATTACATCACAACACAGGAAGTTTAATGGGTGCTGGGTCATGTAAGGTGAGGAGAGAAACTTCAGCAAAGGGACTTAAAAGTCAATACAAATTGGACTCCACAAAAGGAAACTTGGAAGCCCTGAGACATTTTAGGGTGTGCCCAGTGGATTTATGCTACTTTATCATATTGGGTTCAGAAAACTCATCTTTTAAAAACTCCTTCCTTCTAGAAACCTAATTTGAAATAATCCTTTTTTTTTCCTAAAGAAAGAACATGACTGGCCAGTATTTCTCCCAAGTTTATGTATGTGCTTTTATTATTTTGCTTTTACTGAAGTGTTTAATAATGTATATTGTTTTTCATTTTAAAAGTTCTCATTAGAGATAGCTCTAAAAACTATGTGTATAATCTTGTCTTTGCAATGTATTATAATGTATATTTATCAATGAGAGGAAACTTGTAGGCCCTGCATAGGTTGTTGTCAAACTTCTGTAACATTAAACACTGTTCTCATAAACTGAGTTCAAAACCTAGACCATGTTGGTCAGGGCATCAGCCCCTCAAGCTGCCGGTTTTACAGATAGACCAGGCTCCTCCAGTTGGATTCAAGGCTGTTTGTAAATTACATCCACAACAGAGATGTGTCCAGTAGTGAAAGAAGGTGTATTCAAGTGTAGTATCTGAGAAGGGCTACTTAGATAAAGTCCTCTCAGGCTGCTAATTAAGTATAAACATGCAGTTTTTAGTACCTTTCAGAAGGGCCCGCCCCTCCTTGGCTGTCCTTCCCATGCATCTGTTGTCTCCATGGTTCTAAGCAGTGCTGAAGCGATGAGTTCAGATAAATTCAGGATGTGATCTGCCTTTACAATGCTACCCTGGGGTTCTAGATCCTAGCAGATTATTAGAATTCTACAGTGGGGTCCCTCTCGCCCCAGTTACTTCTGGAAGGGCTGCCATCCATGACACCGATTAAAGCGCCCATTGCCAAGTTTCAAAGTCTATGCCCGAGGTTTAGGTGAACTGATTTGTACACAGTGTGGGAACAGTCAGATAAGTTGTCCTTACCTTTCCAGCTGTGCTTGCTTTGATCTTCTCTGTGTTTGGGGAAACCCCTGGGGAGGGACAACAGAGTCTGGAGTAAAGTCCTGTGCTGTCTATTCCTGGATTTTCATCTCTGTTAGAAATGTGGTACTCTTTAGGGATGGCTTGGGACTTGTATTTTAATGGGACCAGTTGGGATGGGGAGGTCAAGAACTGTCTGAATTTTAACAAACAATACTCCCTCTAGGTAATGTTTGTGTCAAGAAAAGTTTTAAGGTAGCCGTTGATAATATGCACCTGTAATCTCAGTATTTGAGAGACTGGGATAGGAGGGATTGTGAGTTCAAGCCTGTATGATAGAATGAGTTCCAAACCAACTCAGACCACATAGCAAGACCCTGCCCCAACGGGAAAGAGGGAAAAAGAAAATCTTTAATCTTTTTTTCAATTTGGTTTGTCTTTCCTTTTTTATTCAAAGGTATGGCCCTGGCATTTGCAGGAACATATTTATTGGTGAATTTTGCTCCAAATATGACCCAGGCAATCTCAGCAAGAACAGTACAGTATTACTTTGTTGGCTGGCAGTTCCTGGTCTATGTGGTAAGGGTTCTACATCTTTTACTGTTTCTGATGTATATTCTCTAGAACACCGGGGGCTACAGTCTTAGGAAACCCATGCAACCCTTTCTTCTCAGCACAGTAACTAAAGTGTCAGTGCATGTTACCAATACTGAGGGATTTGAGATGCTAAGTCACTGTTGAAGCATCTTCCAAAATGTCCTCATTGAGATCAAAGCAGCAGCAATGATACAGTTCCAAGGGATGTGTGGAAAGGAGGAGGGACAGAGGAAGAGGGAGGAGGAGAGAAGGAAGGAAGGAGCTGGTAAAAAGGCAGCTGAAGACATTGATTGAGATGTTTTATGTGATACAATGGCAGCTTTTGGTAAGTATAAAGAAGGAATTGGATTAGCAGTAGATATATAACTCACTACTGAATGCAGCTGAGACTGGGAAAAAAGAGGAATCTAGAAAGGACAAGTATTAGAAAGAAATGGAATTGTCTAAGTGAGCATTTACCTAAGAACTAGTTTGACAAAATACTTGTAAATTTGATGATAAGTATTGAAGCCTTTACATACATTTTATTTAGGATTAGAAGTGACCTCAAAAAGGTATCTGATCTAGTTCTCTGATGCAGAAAAAGGTTATTCTACTCTACCAATTTAGTATTAAAAGCATGCTGTGGACATTTACAGGTTTTACAGGTAAACTTTGCCCCCCAGGTATACATTAGGCTCATATCACAGCTGTCAACGTGACAAGAGTTCTCTGTCTCACTGTCTCTGACATGACCCTGACCACTGGAACACAGATATCCACAAATGTTCTCCACTTTTACCCTCTTTTTTCCTTCCTCTTACCCCACAGAAAAATAATGTCTGTGCTTTTAAGTGTTCAGATACTATGTACCATTAATAAACTACACTGTAGCCTTTCAAGTCACCCATTTCCTCAGCTCCCATCTACTGCTTTCTCATTACAAATAGTAGACCTCTCTATATATTTTACTGAGAGGAAAAGAGGGAGAGAGAGGGAAGGAGAGAAAGAATTCTTAAACTTTGTGCAGTGTTTACTCCATACCCATCATCTCGAATGTCTCTCTCTCTTCCTTGACCTTCTTGGTATATTTTACATTTCTTTCCTCCTCTGCTCCATTTTGGGTTCTTCATGGGACCCTCTTCATCTGCCAACCATATATGTCTCCTTACGCAATATATGCTACCAAGACCTTCTAAAACAATCCTGTTCTGGTTTGTTTTTCTATTGCTGTGATAAACACCAAGACCAAAAGCCAATAGGGGAGGAAAAGGTGTACATGGCTTACAGTTTGCAGTATATGATCAAGGAAAGCTAGGGCAGGAGCCTCAGAGCAAAAACCTAGAGGTCGGAAGTGAAGGAGAAAGCCCGGAGAAACAGGAATGCTTTCCTGGCTCTCTACTTTTTACACAGCCCAGGGTCACCTGCCCAGGGTGGGGTTGCCCACACTTGGAGGAGTCCTTCCTTGTCGGTCATTTGTCAGGAAGACGCCTCCGCAGACATGCCCAAGAGCCAGTCTGATGGAGATAACTCTTTAGTTGAGTTTTTCTCCCAGGCACCTCTAGTTTGTTTCAAGTTGATTAAAAACACAAAACAAAACAAAACAAAACAAAAAACCAAAAAACTAACTAGAACAGATGTCATTGTTCACACAGCATTATGTTCTTGTAATCCATATCTACTTCTTTCCAGGCCTCTCCTGACTCTTAACTCCCTGCTCAGTCATTACTCACCCCTTCGTGAATGTTCCATGGTTCCTCAAATGTATATTATCAGAATCGAAACTCAGTGTCTTGCCCCCACACTTTCTCATCTCTTATCTTCTCTGTGTCAGTCTGCCATGTTGGAAACCTGAGCTACATATGACTTCTCACATCTTGATTCCCCATTCTCTATCCTTACATGTTTTAAGGTCTCTTGAACTTGACCCCTCTCTTGTATTCCCATTGTCATTGCATCCATCCAAGCTTCCATTGTCTCAGGCCATGCCAGCAGTGTCTTAAGAAGCATGTCCTCCTTGCTGGTCAACATCAGTACCATAACTATAGGCATCACCCTGTCAGCCGCGTAACTCAGTGCCATTTTGCCTATGGTTTCTTTGCCAGGGAAGTACCCTACTTCCTCTCACCTATAACTCCATCATCTTTTAGCTCCCTGCAAACTCAGCCTCATGGATACAACTCTGATGCAGCCTCTTCTGTGGAAAAATTACAAAGCTAGTTTCTCTATTTGCTATGCTTTTTTTACAGCCCACATTATGACATAACTGCCTATTCACCTGTCCTCTGCTCCAGCAATGCACTGCCACGGGAGAATTATTGGTTAATCAGTCAATCAGCTAGCCCGTTACTCAACAATGTCCTGCCTAAAGAAATGCCTGTTTGTGATATGTTGCTAGCCAGGCTCTTGCTCTCTTAGACTTCATTTCCACCATGGCCATCTCTTGCCAGCTCCTCCTTAGTTCTGGGCTTTGGGCCTCCCAACTCAAGTTAGGCTTCGTAGGTTTCTCCATACCCTTGCCTTCACTCCACCCTGTTCATTTTCTTACTTGTCCGTCATCATAGTCTTTTAACTACCACGGCTTTCATCAATCAACTCTAAGCACTAGACGGAGCTTTAATCGCTGATTTACTTCTGTTCTTTATACTTTATTAAATATTTCATGGTAGTGCAGGCTTGAAATCTGACCAACACATTACAACTTTTTGCCTACAGGCAAAACAAATGCTTCATCCAGTAACAAAAAAGTGACATAGCCTATGAGCAGAAAATTAATAGCCTGAGTTGGATCCTCTGGAGATTAAAGATGCATCAAGCCTTCTTTCCTGGAATAAACTACATGGTTTAATGATGACGTATCTTGTATTTTTTTAATACCCAAGAATACATCTAAAAAGGACAAAACTTCTTTTTTAAATCTTTGCTTTTCTTTTTTCCTTCATGGTACTGAGGATTGAAACCAGACTCAGCACACCCTAGGCAAGAATTCTACTACTGAGACATATCCCCAGTTCATGAACTTTTTATTAAACCTTTCAGATGGACAAAAATACTCCAAATTTAATTACATTTTTATATTTTTCTAAAACTATTTTATATAATTTTTTAATCTTTGAGAATTGCATACTCGTATTGGACCATAGCCCCCCAGTCCTCCCCCAACTCCTCCCAGTTTCATCCCTCATTCCCACACCCTCAGAGCTAAATGTCCTCAAAACTAACTCTTCAATTCATTTATTTACTCACCCATTCAATATAGTGTAATGTATATTGTAACCTAGGTAATAGAGAGGAAAGTAGTTTATCATCCTAAGAAAGACTTTTAGTTCTGAAAACCATATTGTAATAATGAAGTCTATTTCAAAATAAATTCCACACAGAAAAGTGCAACTACTTTTAGATATTTATAAGATAGCATAAAATAAGTCTTTAATAAGTACAGTTGAGTGGCACTGTTGCGTTAGGGGAATGATCAATTTTATATTAGTTTGGAATCTTGTCACCGCATCACCAGAAGCTCTAAGAGTGATGGGTCCCATGCTAAGATCTTTGTGCTTAATTTTTGGTTAAATCTATTGAACATCTAAGTAATCAAAGTTCAATTTTCAGATGTGGTAGATTTTGGTGCTTTTTTTTTGGTTGTTGTGTTCTTTTCTTTAGTTTTTACAAAGATTATAATCATATTATATTCTTTGAGCTGGGTGTGGTGGCACATGCCTGTAATCACAGCACTCAGGAAGATAGCCTGAGTTGGATCCTCTGGAGATTAGAGATGCATCAAGCCTTCTTTTCTGGAATAAACTACATGGTTTAATGATGACGTATCTTGTATTGTCTTTAATACCCGTCACATATTCAGGACCATGCTAGGGTACATAGACCCTGTGTCAACACCACTCTCCCCCCCAAACACTAGCTTTTGACAATTATTTCTGTATTACACCAAGGATGATTACAGCATCGAATTGCTTTTCAGGATTGCTCATACTAACATACCAAATGAATAAAAATATTCAAAAGTCTTAATCAGTTTTACATTTTCCACAAAGGAATTGTATAGCTATATTCCAGACCAGTTCATCTCTCACCCTTCATGTACGTGTTGACGTGGATGTCTGTGATATCTCCAGCTCTCTGTTAAATGAAAGCCTCACCGCAAGGCCAGGAGCCTGTCCCCTGCTAGGTGTCCTTGTGCAGAAAAGAGATTTGAGAAGCCTGGTGTCTGCTGACGGGGGAGAATCAGTCTGCTCACCCACTGCCCCAGCATTTCCAGGCCTATCTGCCGCAGAAGAATAGTTCTCTTCTCTAACACCTGCCAACAGTCGAGGCTAAATGGGGTCTCAAGGTCAGAGTAATTTGGAAAGACACTACATAGCACAATCCCTCTGAGAAACCTGTGTCAGTGGGCTAGAAGGTACTAGAAGAGCTTACGTTTCCTTAGTCCCATGTGTCCTGCTTGACCAAGGAGTTATAGAGCCATTCCTTGTGCAACACACCTGTTAATGTATTCTTTGCAGCCCACACAGGAAGTAAAGCCCTAAGCCTCAATTACATCATTCTCTTTGGCAGGCTTGGTGGTGGCTGTTTTGCCCACCCAGACTTTCCAATAAACTACTCAAATTGAAACCTCTGTTCTGAACATAAAATCCTTCACACGATAATCTACACAGTGCTCATTTTCTCTCCTCAAATCAGCGGTGGCGGGGACCAAACCTATCATTTGAAGTAATTCTGTGCCCAATGCTGATCATTAAGTCTGCAGTTCTGACAAAGCTGATTCAACACCCACCATCTGGTGCTGTGAACCTGGAGGAAGAAAGCTGTGCTTTTATTAAACATTTCTCTTGTGAGATTCCTTTGCACTGTTGTCTAGATGCAAACGACACTGTGTGCCTGCAGCAGGGGGCGCTCCGTAGAGGCTCTGACAGAGCAGGCAAAGCCCGCGCACAGCCGTGCACATTCGGCACCTCACCCCTGCAGCAGCACCATTGTCTCCTTTGCCTCCCAGAAAAGGAAACTGAGGCAGAGAGAGAGGTTCAATAGCTTGGCCAAAGTCAATATATACACATTCAGAGAGTCAGGACTCAAAGCCAAGGTTGTCTTTCTCTGGAGGGCACACTCCAACACTTCACAGAAATGCCTATGCAAGATCAGGGCAACTGTCTACAAGGGATCAAAGTATCTAGAAAGAACCTTGACAGACCCTATTTCTGTGAGACCCGACCAAAAAAAAAAAAAATCATCTAAATGACTCAGCTTTCAAGAAAGAAAAAGGGTGGAGCTGGAAAAAATGGCTCAGTGGTTTTGAGCATGTACTGCTCTTGCAAAGGACTTCAGTTCCTAGCACCTGCATCAGCTGATTAGACAACCACCAGTAATTACAGCTCAGGGATCCAGTGCCCTCTCCAGACCTCAGATTGGTGAAATTCATGTGTTTCGACATGCTATCTCCTAGGCAGCCACTGATCCCTTATTACTAAACTACAACAGGATAGCTTGTACCATTAATTCTAATTAGATTCAAGAACCAGTTAAGAACCCCCCTAAGTGCCAAGCATGGTGGTTCACGCCTTTAATCCCAGCACTCTGGAGGCAGAGGCAGGTGGATCTCTGCTAGTTCAAGGCCAGCCTGGTCTATATAATGAGTCCTAGGCCAGTCAGGGTAACGGAGAGAGACAGAGAGTAGGAGGGAGTGGGAGAGAGAGAGAGAGAGAGAGAGAGAGAGAGAGAGAGAGAGAGAGACTCCAAAACCAACTGTCTTAAGGTTTCTATTGCTGTGAAGAGACACCATGACCATAGCAACTTTTATAAAGGAAAACAGTTAATTGGGGCTGGCTTATAGTTTCAGAGGTTTAGTCTATTATTGTCATGGCGAGAAACATGACAGCAGGCAGGCAGGCATGGTGCTGGTAAAAGAGTTGAGGGTTCTATGTCTTAATCCACAGGCAGCAGACAGAGACTGTGTGCCACACTGGGCATAGCTTGAGCACAGGAGACCTCAAAGCCCACCCCCACAGTGACACACTTCCTCCCACAAGGCCACTCCTTATGGGCCAAGCACTCACACACATGAGTCTATGGGGCCATTGCTATTCAAAGCACCACACCAACTCAGAGAATTTATCTTGACGACAATACCTTGGAAAAGACTTCAGGAACCGAAACCTGAATCAATTTCCTATGAATTCCATAACAAATTTTCAGCAGCAGGGAACAATGGAAATGAATTACCGTGCTGGACCCTGAACTAGAGTCAAGATGCTGGCAGGCTAAGCTCCTTCCATAGCCTCCAGGGAAGACCCTGTCTCTTCCCATTCCTACAGGTTCTTAGCAGGGCTTGCCTCAGCCTTTCCTAAACTGCCCATCTTTCTGACTGCAGCAACTTCTGCTTTCAGGGGCTCACGTGCTCGAATCATCCAGGATCATCTCCCATTTCAGGCCCATAACCTTAGCCACAGCTGCAAAGCCCCAGTGCCATGATGTGAACAAATGTTCTGGGCTTTTAGAACATGGGCCTCTTTGGATGGGGTGGCATTATTCTGCATTCTGGGGACAGTATTCTTCAACGTGCCCCACATACACAAGCCCCAGTTTCCTCACCCACAGAATGAAGATAATCATAGTACCCACTTCCTAAGGTGGCTGGAAGGGTTGGCGAGTTGATATAAGGAGAACCCCGAGAGCAGTGCACACTGGGCTCCCAGAGGCAGTCGGCAATGAGGCTTCTCCATGGGGTGCAGGAGCCCACAAAACCACAGCTGCCTTCCTGATTCAGAGAGAAATGTAGAAAAGAATGGACATTGTTCATGCTGCTTGAATATTTTATCCCTGGGAGCTGTGTGACCTCTTGACACAAGGCAGAACTCAGTGCCACCATAGTCTTTTCTGTAGATAATGAGAGCTCATGCCTTATTTATCTGAAGCCACAGAGATGGAATTTGAGAAGGGGAAAAAAATCTGCATGATTTTCAGAACTGGCTATAACTATCTATATCTTGCCTCACCAAAATTTAAAGTAGGCATGAAGCAAATGTTCCCTGCTCTGATCCTGAGGGAGGGCCCTCTGTCCCCTGGTAATGAATCCAGTGCAGCAGTTACATTAGGAGAGAACTGGATGCCTGCACCGAGGGACACTCAGCCAAAAAGGCCTTCCTGTTAAAGGTGGAAGGAGATGGAAACTCCCAAGGCCACAAAGGCAGCTCTAGGAAGCCATAGGGAGCTCTAGGGAGGACACAGGGAGCTCTAGGGAGGACATAGGGCGCTCTAGGGAGGACATAGGGAGTTCTAGGGAGGACATAGGGAGCTCTAGGGAGGACAGGGAGCTCTAGGGAGGACATAGGGAGCTCTAGGGAGGACAGGGAGCTCTACGGAGGACATAGGGAGTTCTAGGGAGGACAGGGAGCTCTAGGGAGGACATGGGGAGCTCTAGGGAGGACATGGGGAGTTCTAGGGAGGACATAGGGAGCTCTAGGGAGGACATAGGGAGTTCTAGGGAAGAGAAAAAGCTCTTGGACAGCTTTTGTAGGGCATCTTAGTTGATAACCTTGCAAATATACAGAATAGTGGTAATAATTGGTCTCATTTACCCAGGAAAGTTGAAAGGATAATTTAATATTCCATGTTATCAGAAAGCTTCCTAATTGAGAGAGATCTAGTCATGGCAGGATCTGGGGACCAAATAGAAGTTACAGTATCTAGAGAAGGCTCTATATGTAAAACTCAGTTCTAGAAATAGTGAGGTCCTTAACTCAGTGATTTCTTCAGTTTATTGGATATAGGTCCATTTGGCAGGCAAGCTGTTTGAAATAGATCTGTGAATTCCATAAACACTCATTGACTGACCAACTGTTCACTGGACACAGAGAGAGTGACAAACAGAACAGAAAGAATTCCTGCTTTCATTGAACTGGCTTGGTCTGCCTGTAGTTAGGAAGACAGAGAAGAAACAGCCAGAAACACACTAGCTGTTGATAAACAGGCCACAGTTACCTGAAGCCAGGCTGTGCAGGATGACAGGGTGGCTCTTATACATCAAGTCATCAGGAAAACCTCAGAGGTGGTGACATTTCTGTTGAGAGCTAAATGACCAGAAGGAGCCATTGCGTGAAGATTGGGGAAGGGACAGTTGAGAATAGCGAAGACCTAGAGCAGTGGCTCCCAGCCTTCCTAATGCCGTGACCCTGTGAAAGTGTGGTTCAACCCCAAGGGCTTGAGAACCACTGTGCTAGAGTGAGTGAAGGAGGCAAGGGAAGGAGGAAGAGAGAGAGCAAGGAAGAATAAGAGAACACGGGCCATCATGATTGACACAGACTGGACCAGCTATGAGGTCTGTAGCAGAAGCTAAACTCTGTTACCCAGGAGAAAAATTGATATTTAACATACAAGGGATGGAAAGCCATAAGAAATTCAAGCCAAAAGAATGACTGGATCTAATTTCTATTTTCATTCCCAGTATCGATCTGCATGAATCTCATGCACAGCTGTTTCTTTTAATTTTTTTCTGAGTCTGATTTACTTATTTCTCTTAATGTAATATGATTTCTACCCATTTTCCTGCTTGCCCTTTATAGCTAAATAAAATGTTTTAATATACCACATTTCATTTATCCACAGCTTTAGATAATTCTGGACTGCCAAATGGTAGAAGTGTTGAAAGGCAAGGGTAGAGTCAGGCAAAGTGGAAAATGGCCACAGCCTTGCAAGGAGACTGGCAGAGGGTAAAGGGGCGTGAAGCTGGGGGGGAGGGGCTGCAGTGGCTCATGGCTGCAGAAAGACCTGGCAAGACATGGGGAATCAAGACTTAAGCGGTTGCCCAATTTAGCACAGCATGGCTGCTCAGCGCACACAGGGACAAGGAACAGTTGGGCCAATGAGACTAGACCTGGAGAGCGGGGCTTGGCGTGGCTGGCAGGTGGGTAGCATTCAAGCTCTTTGGGAGACTGGACTGAGGGTGTTGGTGCCGCCCTGCATTTACAGTCAGCCCTGGGAACCTCAGTCACCCCAGCCCGCAAGAGAACCATGGCAAATCCAAGCAGATGTTTGGAGCATCTTGTGGGCTATATGGAGTAACTTACACTTTTTTTTAAAATCTGTTTCATTTTTAGATTTTAGAAATCCTAGTTTTCTGCATCCTTCTGTATTTTCATAAGAGAAAAGGATTGAAGCACCTTGTGATCCTGCTCACCCTGGTGGCACTCCTCGGTAAGGATCTGCTTTGTGGTCTGAGTCTCACCCTGGTGGCACTCCTCGGTAAGGATCTGCTTTGTGGTCTGAGTCTCACCCTGGTGGCACTCCTCGGTAAGGATCTGCTTTGTGGTCTGAGTCTCACCCTGGTGGCACTCCTCGATAAGGACCTGTTTCGTGATCTGAGTCTATGGACTGTGCCAAGTCAGGCAGTCAAAGGAAAATACCCAGACACGCTATTCCCTTTCTCACTGTTTCTGTTTTCAACCGGTGATCCTCAAAAAGAAAATCCAAATTATACTTTGCATATCATTTCTCAATTTATACATATTTAATTCTTTTTAAAATATATTTAAGTTTTTCATCTGTTGGTAATGTTTTCCTCCCTGAAAAGCTGAGGATTTTTAAGAGGATAATTGAAAATATTAAAAGGAAGAAACCAATGAACTCAATTTGGCACAGAACTTGGTTAACAAGTCTATCCTGTTTATATTTTTAACTATAGTTAATATGAAACATAAGCATGAATAGCATGATTTTCTTAAATACTATATTTCTTTCATTATTCATTTACTTCTTGTCCCAGTGGCTCCTGGAAAAGTTTGAAACCTAATACTTAGATAACGACTGTATTTTCTGTACTTTTTTCTCAGACCCTTTCATCTCCAATCTCTCCTGATTTCTCATATACTTATATGCCAACACAAAGATCACTCACAGCCCGTTTTGAGTAATTTCCTCTTGATGTTTTATTTAGAACTCCTCCTTCTTTGCCATAAGATGAACCAAACTTGATGGACTGTACTGGCCTCACTGGGGCAGGTGCGACTCACCCCGCTAGTGAGATGCTGGGCCTTCATCTCTCCACCTTATCAGTTAATCCTCTTCTCTGCATCTGAGGATTTGTGTTTATGACACTTTTAGAAACAAATATACCCTACACAAAACACCATCTGCAGGTGTTTTAGAGGTCAAGGAAACAGAGGGAACTTTGAATTATTTTCAGAAGTAAATAAGAAAAGAGAAAACATACACCTTATAGAAAAGGAATGAAAATAAAAGAGACGTTGAAATAGGAGCATAACAGAATTAAGATCAGGTTGTGAACATAAATGTAGATGAAACCAGTTTTTTAAAAGGAAGATTTTCAAATTGGACTTCAGAGAAACTCTCAGAGTAATTTTCAAAATGGTTCTGAATTGGATTCAGTCCGTGCACATGGGAACAGCTCTGTGCGGATTACTGAAATAGCCACACACACACACACCCGCTATCTTCTAGAATGAGTCCTTCCAAAGCCTTCTCAGGTCTCTGCACCTCCCATGATTAGCACTCAGTACTAGAGCAAGAACCTCCTTCGGGACCAGCTCCCTGTCTGATCAGCCTCACTAGAGATGTGAAATGAACAAACATATAGACTGTCTAGAACTGTGTAACTTATGCCTGAAGTAGAAGAAAGCAGGTGTCGTGTTTTACTAAGTTAAAATCAGGCAGAGGACATTAAATGTGACGAGCAGAAGCGTTCTGATTAAGAGTCTAGTCTAGCTGGGCATGGTGATGCCACCTTTAATCCTAGCGCTGGGGAGGCAAGTGGATTTGATACAAGCTTGGTGTGCATAATGAGTTCAAAAACAGCTGAGACTACATAGTGAGACCCTGTGTAGAAGAAAAAGAAGGAAGAGGAGGAAGAGGGGTGGGGAGAAGGAAGAAAAAGCGGAAGAAGAGTCTAGCCCAGAGGTGCATCATGTTGAATGTGCAATGGAAAAAAATCTCAGAAAGGCACACTTATAGAATGGTAAGAGGCGTAGGAGACTTCTCTCTGCTCATGGAAGATAAAGGGACAGATACATGCATTGAAACAGAAGATTTGAATACTTAGTGTTGGACTGGACCATCTACTATTGGACACTATCTCCTGAAAACAGAGTGGCCCTCCTTTCGTGTGCTGTGCTAGTTACAAATGCAGACTTTATAATGGGCTACCAAAAGGTCCTTGATAAGTTCCAGAAAGCTGAAACAGGACAAATCACATTCACAGTGAAATAAAAACAGAAAATAATTACAAAACTAGATACTTATAAGATCCTGGAAGCATTAACAGTGCTCCAACTGCAATCGCATGAACTGCAAACCAAAATTTAATTGCAGCACATAGATTCAAGATCATGGTGAAAATACTTAATATTAAAACCTACAATTGTTGATTAATACCTTGGTCAAAGGAAATTATTGCTAGTCACTAGTGACTTTTACAAGAAAAGAGGAGTTAAAAAAGCCATGGGTTTGAAAAATGTGTAGTGTTGTATAACATGGAAATGCAGCACACAGTATGCTTTCCCGCACATGTTAGAAGCACGCGTGAATGGCTGCAGATATGGCTCAGTGGTTAGGAACATCGGCTGCTCTCCCAGAGGACCTGGGCTTGAGTCCCAGCACCCACATGGTGGCTTACAACCATCCATAACTCCATTTTCAGGGGATCTGATGCCATCTTCTGGCTTTTGCAGGTATCAGGCATGCAAGTGAGACACAGACATACATGCAGACAAAATACCCATACTCATAAAATTAAAATTTAAAAATAACAAGAAAGCACACACGAGGCAAAGTTGGAGGTGAGTGAGAGGGAGTGGAAGTGCATGGGTAGTTTTGCTCATCTAATATATTGGTCGTGTGGCAGATCAAAATGGCTGCAATCCTAGTACTTTTTTAGATATGCATGCAGGAGAATCCGGAGTAAACGGCTGCAATCCTAGTACTTTGGCTATGCATGCAGGAGAATCGGAGTTCAAGGCCAGATTCAGCTACATACTTGAGCTTGAGATCAAATATGAGCTACACGAGACCCTATCTCAAAAAAAAAATATTTAAGAAAAAAAGAAGGAAAGGAAAGGAGGGGGGGAGAGAACAGAAGGGAAACAAAGGGGCTTCCAGTGAGTAGCTGTCTTGCCTGTATATTGCAACATCATTTCTTTACACACACACACACACACACACACACACACACACACACACACACACTTTTTAAAAATGTTTTCCCTTTTATTGAAAATAGAATTTTTAACACAATATATCCCGAGTACAGTTTCCCCTCCCTCTATGCCTCCCAGTTCCTCTCCACCTCCCTTCCCATCTGAATCCTCTCCCTTTCTGTCTCTCACTAGAAAACAAACAGGTTTCTAAGGGATAATAACAAAATAAGATTAATAAAGTAAAATATAATAAACGAATACAAAAACTAACACATCAGAATTGGACAAAACAAGCAGAAGGAAAGGAGCCCAGTGGAAGACACAAGAAAGAGAGACCCACTCACTCGCTCTGGAATCCCATAGGACACTAAACTGGAAGGCTTATATGCAGAGGACCTGGTGCAGACCTGTGTAGACCCCATGGGTGCTGCCTCAGTCTCTGTGAGTTCTCATGTGTCGTGGTCATGCTGATTGACAGGGCCTTGTTTTCCCAGTGCCCTCCATCCTCTCTGACTCTCAGTCTCTTCCTGCCTCCTCTTATACAGGGTTCTCTGAGCCCTGAGGG
This sequence comes from Ondatra zibethicus, assembly GCA_004026605.1. Taxonomy (NCBI): domain Eukaryota; kingdom Metazoa; phylum Chordata; class Mammalia; order Rodentia; family Cricetidae; genus Ondatra; species Ondatra zibethicus. The sequence goes on from PVIU01015757.1 coordinate 21,496, forward strand.
AAGGGGTTTGATGGAGACATCCTTTTAGGCCTTAGTATTCCTAGGTCTCTTTTTCTCAGCATAATGTCTGGCTGTGGGTCTCTGTATTTGTTCCATCTGCTGCAGGAGGAAGCTTCTCTGATGGCTGAGCAAGGCATTGATCTATGAGTAGAGCAGAATGTCATTAGGAGTCATTTTGTTGCTACTTTTATTTTAGACCAGTAGTGTTTGGTTTTACCCAAGCTCTCTGTCCTCAGGTTCATAGCCACCCAAGCAGTGTTGGGTATGGATTCCATCTCGTGGAGTGGGCTGTAACATGAAGGCCTGGTTGGTTTCTGTCCTCCCACCAGGTCCCACAGCTGGCAAGTCCCAAAGAAATTACACAGAGAGTCTATATTAATGATAAACTGATTGGCCCATTAGCTCAGGCTTTGTATTAGCTCTTATAACATATATTAACCCATTATTCTTATCTATATTAGCCACATGGCTCGGTACCTTTTTCAGCAGGGCAGGTCACATCCTGCTTCTTCGGTGGTCTGGTCAGGACTGGAGAAAGAGCTTCCTTCTTCCCAGAATTCTATTCTTGCTCCGCCTCTACTTCCTGTCTAGTTGTCCCACCTATACATCCTGGCTAATGGCCAATCAGCGTTTATTTAAATCATGATTGGCAGAACACAGATAATTCTCCCGCACCAGTGGGCTTCAAGTCAAATCAGATATTGGTTGATTACTCACACTGTTGTTGATTGGTTGGTTACCATCACCTAGCACTCCTTGCCGGCAGGACACTATCACACTAGATCAGAGGGTCTGTGGCTGGCTTGGTGTTTACATTTGTTTTGGTAATGTGCAGATTCCCTTCCTGTGCCAATGATGCTAGCACGTGGGGCGACAGCTCTGTACAGGCGCCAACTCAACTTCTCCATGTTCAACGAGTTGTGCAGGTGTTGTCTTCAGCAACGGGGAGCTGTCACTTGTGGAGAGAAACCTGTAGCCTTGGTAACAGCCTGGGTTGTTTAGGGATTCCTATGGGACCCCTTTGTCCAACAACTCAACTAGGTGTAACCCAATCCCAAGACTGGAAGCTTCATTTGATGACAAGAGATGGGCAGTTGGGGCTCTGTCTCCCTCATTATTCGATGATTTCATTTAGGTCATCTTCACATGTATATATTTTAGGAAGCTTCTACTGTACTAGGTTTCTATACTACCCCTCAAATGCCCCCAATTTTAGATACTTTAATTATAAATTGACAATGTATAGCCATATAAATTTATGGGGTAAAGGGACATTATGGTTTATGAACACTATTGTAACGATCATACCGGTAGTTAATATATCCATCACCACAAACATTAACCATTTGTGTGTGTGTGTTGACAGCATTTAAATTGTATTTTCCTAGAAATTTTTGAATGCAAATGAATCTCAGGATATATCTAGTGAGGTTTTTTTGTTATTTTGGCATGGTTTAGGTTTTGAGTTCTGTTGCACAATGTGTGAGTTTTGTTAATGACAATCTGTGACCTCCTTCCTTAAAAAAAAATCAGAAGCCTCTGTGCACTGTCCTCCCAAGGGTCAGAATGCTGGGGGATCCCAAAAGCTCACCCTATTTTTAACTCCAGTTGTCAAAGCACAAACAACTCAACTACTGAAGGCTTTGATTAGGAGATGCTAATCTAGTATCTAGTCACCCAGGAATCCTTAGAAAGGGATAAAGAACTATGTGTTAAACAAAGAGAGCCAGACATCAAATCAGAGATGAGCAGGGAGCTGGGAGAATGCGTTGTAGCAATGACAGGAGTGTGTGTTTACGGTTGGCAATTAAGAAAATAGAAATAGAAAGGCAACAATAAAATGTGTGCCATGAAGACTGATACCGTGTGACAGCGTGACTCCATCCTCCAAGGCTGTCTGTGAGGCTCGTGTCAGAAGCCTCACACACAGCTGTCAATGGTAATTCCCCTCCAGGTGATTTTCCCCAGAAATAGGCAGAATGATAGACAGATTTGTGTTCAGGAAAATTCACCGCAGCCTCATTTTAATGTAAGAGGAAAAAAAGGATGCAGTCTAAATATCCAAAAATAGGAAATTGTCAAAATAAATTATACACCTAATACAAAGGCGTTCTTGACAGCCAATAAAAGTCTTTAGAATGCTTCATGGCATAGAAAATACCTAATGGTGGTGGGAAATGGTTCCTACGTGGAGTAAACTGTCTGAGTCTCATGCTGTGATCCATTCTTCCTTGGAGAAAGGAAAATAATCGTGTACCCAAATGTTAGAAATGACTTGAGGGTGAGTCCTGAGATGACAGCTGAGGGCTGGACAGATGGTTCAGCAGTTAAGAGTATGGCTGCCCTTCCAGAGGACCTAGGTTCAATTCTCAGCACCCACAGGGCAGGTCACACCTGTCTGTAACTCCTGTTCCAGGGATCCTGACACCCTCACACAGACAAATATGCAGGCAAAACACCAATGAACATAAAATTAAAAAGTAAATTATAAAAAAGATGACAATTGATTTTTGGGTTGTTTTTGTTTTTGTTTTGTTTTGTTTTGTTTTGTTTTGTAAGACAGACTTTCTCTGTGTATCCTTGGCTGTCCTGGAACTCACTCTGTGGACCAGGCTGGCCTCGAACTCACAGAGATCTGCCTGCCTCTGCCTCCAGAGTGCTGGGATCAAAGGCGTGGCATTTGATTTTTATTTTCCTGTCCAAGCTTTTCCGCATTCTCTAATTTTTAAATGAACATGTATGCTTTTATAGATATGTTTGATTTAAGTTACTATCATACTCCCGGTATTACAGATCACAGCTGATGGTATCGTCATGATGTTTCCAGCCATCTTTCCTTGCATGCGTAGGTCTCTAATGTGCATTACATTAACACTCTGTCACAGTTTTTAATTTCAAGGTGTCAGAATTTGGAATTTCAACCTGTTCTCACCAGTTGCCTGCCGCTTGCCCTCCCAAAATAGCAAAAACATGTAATTTGTAGTGCGTGGTACCAGCCTAGAAATAACATAAAGAGTTACAAAGGTAACAGTTATTCATACTTCCAAAATATAATCAATTATAGAAGTTGGTAGTTTCTTTAGCAGCTTTCTAAAGAATTCTAGTTTGTTTGGTTTTGTTGTTGTTGTTTTGTTTTGGGCTTTTTTTTTTCTTTTGCCTGCTTGAGTTTAGCTTGAATTATGCAGTAGTTAAGCCAGCTGGCCCCTAAGGTCCTCTGTAACCCTGAGGTTCTAAGGTGGTTGGAACAATGTGTTCAGTTCCTTCTCCGTTAGTCGTCCCCTTGTGAGACCTGGCTGGCCAGACAACGTGACTGTAGCCACTCTGTGCTCTGGTTCCAGGAGGAAGTTGGGGTCCCTGAAGAGTGACCAGCAGACTTAACCACCAAGTGACATGCAAATAAATGTGCAGAGCTTAAAATCCGCAGATTACCTAAGGTCTGACTGGTGTCTTCGTCCGTCGTACCTGGCAGAGCAGGTCAAAAGACTCTTCTAGATGGAGATGGAGTTGCGTCCAGGTTATAAGACCTCCTGGCCCGGATTGAGGATTCATTTTAGAATTTGTCTCCTAATTTAATTAATTTTATTAATTGAATGAAAATGCTTAGCTGGGAAGTGTTCCCTAGTACTCTTTAAATTATAGCGAGTCTTCAGATTCTGGAAGATGAAATTATGGAGGGTCATTACCTCCTTTAAACATATCTTTATATGTTTTATATGATCTTTTTAAAAGCTAAAATGGAAAACATTCTGATATATTGTGACCATGTAGACCAACAGTAATACAGTATTACTTCTTTTTCTTATTGCCTTTGGCTTGTAAATTACTTGATTTCATAAATCGTAAAAAATTTTGCGAATTTTCTTTTTTTACGTGTGATGTACCTGTGCGCGCGTGCCTTGCTCCTCTGGACATGTGTAACAGCCTGAGGGTGACTTTGAAAAAATCTTTCTTGGTTGCTTTTCCACCTTTTTAAGACAGAGTCTCACTGAACTTGAAGCCTGCTGTTTCAGCCAGGCTGGCTGGCCAGGAAGCTCCCAGCTCCACTGTCTCTGCGTCCACCCCAGCTCCATCAGTGTGGTTACAGATGCACACAGCCACAATACTGACATTTGTTCTGGGGAGTCCAACTCCTGCTGAGCCATCTCCTCAGCCCCTCCTGGATTATTTTCTATGGGTTTCAGCTAAAGTATGAAATTGTTCACAAAAGGATCTGAGGCAGATAAAAGGCTCTGGATTCTATAGAAACGTGAGAAGAAAGTACACACTGTGTTGGCAATCCATTTTGTAGCCTGTTTTCCTTAATTGATCTCTGGAACCTATGAAAAGTCTGCTCCCCCCGGAGTCCCCTCCTCAGTGCAGAGAATCAGAAGATGCTACTTATGTAAACGTCACGTTTATGGATTAGTCTGAGAAATGAGTACTTGGTTCTCCTTATTGTTTTTGTCAGAACGTACAGGGCGTCCACTAACGCACCCTCATTAAACTCAGGCTGCTCAGTGAGTAGCTCATTGCTTCTTATCTTCTCGCCTCTTCAGCTTTGAGCTCTCCACGCACTTTGACGTTTTCCCTTGACGGCTGCACTGGCACCCTGACCTGCTGCTTCCCTTCACGACTTTCTCCTTTCACATCCATTAGTCCTTCCTGTCATCTCCCTGGCAGCCTCCCATCGGGGCTGGAAAATGAGCACCTTGCTTCAGAAGTAGAAGGGCCCCGTCCCATGGCGGACACAGCAGTGTGCACAGCAGAGCCCTGCGTGTGTCCTCCCCGCCACACACCCTCCCAAACATCATCCTGAAAGCATCGTTGGCACGTTTGCCACTCCAGCAAGTAGACTTAAGACGTGTACCTGTACATCTGTCTCAAATACGTATTTTATTTGTGTTTCTGTCTTCCAGCTTCATTGACTGTGATTTCAGTGAAAGCTGTCTCAGGCATGATCACTCTTTCTGTGACGGGGAGAATGCAGCTGACTTACGCCATCTTCTATATCATGCTAGTCATCATGATAGCCTCTTGTGTTTTCCAAGTCAAGTAAGTCAGCGTCTACAAACTCAACGACCTCTCTGAGTTCCTGCGCTTCTCCGTGCGCTGGCTTAGCTGATAATTAAAATGAAATACAACGGTCTCCCAAGAGACGGGACCTGCAGTTTACCCACAGCCAGCCTGGCATGCCCTGCTTTCTTCTTCCACCAATGATCACTTTGTACTAAGAACCGCCTCCACGGCTTGCACATTCTAAAGTGAGGCCGCCATCCAGCTAAGTGTGCCTGATGCTTCCCTGATGCTCTTCTGCTTGTAATTAATACCGATCGTACACAGGTTGTCATTAGCAATAAATCAAAGGGGTAGGTCCACATCCAGGGTTTCATTCTAAATATAGGAAATACATGAACCCTTCACCTCCATCTCTTAGCTCATACTCATTAATTGCCCAGAGATGGACAAAACCAGACGTTTGGCCCGGAGGAAAACCCTTTCTCCAGAACTTTGCATCTTTGGCCAGAATTTCCTCCATACCCATGGGATTTAGGAATGATTGTTTCGTGTTTCTCTTGGGTCCTAATACTGGTGACATGGAACAGTTTTAATTCCTGTCCCCCGCTTCCATCTGCTTTAATCACCCTCCCTACTTTTCATGTTGTGATTATACCTCTGCCTGCCGGGCTCTTTTGAGTTAGCCGGAGAGTTCACCCCAAAACACTGTGCAGAAGCGTCTCCCAGTGCCCAGAAGGAAACCAGATCTCAAACTGCTGATGAGCGGAGGGGCTTGTTCTGCAGATGGCAGCAGTCTGTCCTGTGAGTTGTAAGTAGGTCCTGGGCCTCTGTCAGGAGAGAGACAGGAGAAGTCCACTTCCTAAGACTGGGTGTGTTTATTATACGTTAATATTGCTATTCTGCCACTTCTCTCTTCTGAATTAACTGGTACTGCCACAGCGCCTTTGGGGACTTAGTGATCACTGTCATTACTTGATACCTCCCCTCAGGAATTTAGAGGCAAACACAGCTGAGGGAAGGCTGCCTCCAGTCAACCTTATTTCGCTCTCTCACAAGGTAAAAAGGTAGTCTTCCACCTTGATGCCTGTTAAAATTACCCGAGGAGGTTTGTTTGTACGAGTAGATACACATATGCACACACACACACACACACACACACACACACACAAGCTTCATCCACAAGCCTCTTTTTTTTTTCCAGTTATCCTTGACATCTGTTGTCCCTTGCTGGAAAGTGAGCAAATCACTCTCCCGACCTAACAGCAGTGCTTCCCGGAACCTCCCAGGCGATGCCCATGCAAGGCATGGCTCCGTGGCCACCTGAGCAGCAGGGCCAGCGTGGGAACTCGCGTTCCTGGTGGTGGCGGTTGGGGCAGAAGCTCAGCTCCCACATGTGTTCTGCAGCTGGAGCACCAAACGTTGCTTTTGAAACATTAAACATTCCTTTGCTTCTCCGTCTGCTTTCTTGGCACGTGGCATGTCAGTGGATAGCTATATGTTCCCCACATATGATATTTAGCAGATTCTAAGGTCTATCCTAATGAATCAACCCCAGTGTGATACTGGTCCAGCAGCTTGAATCACTTCCAACTCAAACTTCTGTGGCCTCGGAATATGATTAATTGCTTTTCATTGTTACTGTTGTTGGTTTAAACAGACCATAAAACCTGACATCTGATCTCATACATCAGATGCATCTAAGCTATGGCCGCTGATTGGAAGTGCCCTTTCTCTGCACTTCCTTTCCCTTTGTAGTTGGAGCTACAGAACATACATTTCTCGAAGTTATTGTTAGCGTCTTGCTGAGCGCTGCTGGACTGGAGCTTCAGTGACTGCCATCTTCTACAGGTTCCTGGACCAAGCTGCAAAACTCTACACGACGACCACAGTGGTCCCAGTCAACCATGTTTTCTTCACAACCAGCGCCATCATCGCGGGTGAGTCCCACAAGCACAAGATTCTCTCAGACTCCAAGGAGGAATGAGGCAGCTTTGGGAGCCCATGTCCCCAGCCTCCAGCCAGTATCTAATTTCCTCCGTGGTCCTCTCCTCTGTGAGAATGCTCCCCAGTGCGCTCTACTTCCTGAGGCAGCTCAGTCCTGTTTTGATGACTCTCATTAACTTGAGAGTTCTAATAACTAGAAAATGTTTCCCGACACTGGAACTCAAATTAGTTTCCTTATGAATTCAAGACTATTGCCTTTGCTGTACTTTCTCAGTCTTCTGCTTGCAGCACCTGTGAATCAAAGTGACAGAAAAATACTCTTGAGTTTTCCCTGCAGGCCCAACACCCCCATTCCTTGAACTCATCCTTGTGTCCACCTTAATGAGAGAATGGGGCTCCTGACCTAATTCACCATTGCGCAGAAGACCTGACAGACTTCCACATTTGCTATTTCCTCTCTTACAGCTCTTGTATCTTAATGAATACTTTTATATTGCAGAAATAATAATCTTAAAACTTGGTCCAAATCAAAATACAATAGATTCAAGTAAATCATCTATAAGTTCAATAATGATAGGCCCTGGCTCAAAATCAGTAAGCTCAAGCTAATTGATGTATTTGTCATTTTCTCATCAGGTTGCTATATAGTCCACAGTGGACTTGCTTTGTAGCATAGGCTGGCCTCTAACTCATGGTCCTTCTGTCTCTGCATCCTGAGTGCTGGCATTACAGATGTGTGCCACCAGGCCCAGCCCAGTTGGTAGGTTCTTGAAGTTATTCATAGAGCCTTCTGTTTCCCAAGAAAATCGGACCTCAAAGAAATACTTAAAAAAAAAAAAGATTATATCCCAAGGTGTCTATCGTTTTTAGTGTCTAGTGCTTTCTGGTGAAAGTGAGAAATGATTGTGTGTTAGTATACCCTAGAATTATCAGAAAATTAAAATAAAACACAAAGAAGTATAGGCATGACATAACCCTAATAATCAATATACAGAAAATGTAAAAAAAAATAATGTAGTTCCCTGAGAAATAGGTTTTTCAGCTAATAGAGCTGAATATAATGCTCAGGACATTGGGCAATTGATGAATAAGGAGTGCTGGAACTTTCTGGAAATGATAACAGTTCTTCTGATGTTGTGTGTGTGGCAGTAAAGCTTTTCGATGGCCACGCCCCCAAACAACAAGAGGTATAGCGGAAAGGTGAGCCGACGTCAGAATATTGACTCCTGTACCACTGGTGAGTGAAAATAGGAAATCGTATAGCCATTATGGAAAACAGGATGCAGTTATTCAAATTTTTTATATTATTCTACAATCCAGTGACTCTACTCTTGTGTATGTACCCCAAAAATGAACACAAATTTGTAGTATTTACCATAGTGGCCAAAAGAGGAAAGCAAACCCAGTACCCATTGACAGACGAGTGGACAGAAAGTGCAGTGAGTGCCTACAAGAGAATACTGTCCCCTTACACAGGAAGGAGTTCTACCACCGGCTCCAGTGTCGGCGAAATACAGGGATGTGATCAAGAGAATCAAGTCAATGTCAGAAAAGCAAAGGAAAATAGTGAACTCATGTACTTGAGTCAAATTCACAGAAATGGGGAGAAACATACAGTGGTTACCAGAGAAGGGCAGAGGAAATGTTTGACCAGAATACGGTTTCAGGTTTTCAGAACGAAGCTGTTGGCAGACTGGGGTGTGCAGCAGTGTCAATACATTTAACACCACCGAACTTCATACATAAAAGCCGTTAAGATGGTAAATGTTACAATTTTAATATAGTTTTAAAATTTTTAAAAAAAAAAGTCTCTGCTCTCTAAAACAGAAATTCCATTTCCGGAACCCCATTCTGATGACACGAAAATCTCAAGACACCAGGGAAGGTCTGCACAAACAAACTCATCACCACTGGACTAAAGAGCAGGCACACAGATACCGCTTACCCGCCCTTAGGGAAATGAGCATTAGGGTGCATTGACTAAATTAACAAAACCCTTAAAATGATTGAAGAGCCGTACATCACAGTACAGGAAGTGCTCACCCATGTGGAAATACTATGCAGGAGTGGATGTGGCTTGTTCTTTAGGTGAAGCTGAGACTGGGCTTCTCCTAACGGCAGGGTTCACTGACTCCTGATGAAAACCATAGGTGGAAAATATAAGATATTGCTCCTTACAGTGCTGGGAAAACATCTCAGTAAAGGGCTTTCCACACATGCATGAGTTCAATCCTCAGAGCAAACCCACAGTAAAAGGAAGAAAGAAAGAGAGAGAGAGAGGGAGGAAGGAAGGAAGGAAGGAAGGAAGGAAGGAAGGAAGGAAGGAAGGAAGGAAGGAAGGAAAGGAAGGGAAAAAAGAAAGGAAAGGAAGGAAGGAAGAAGTTATATCTGTGACCCCAGAGCCTGAACTAACTAGCCAGCCAAGCCACGTTGATAAGCTTCAGGTCGGTGAGAGACCCTGCCTCTAAAAACATGGCGGCTGTATGTTTCATGAGAAATGACACAGGTTGCACTCTGGCTTCTGGCATGTGCACATATATGACTATGCATGCATATGCAAATACATGCCTATATAGGCAAAAATGAAATTTCTGCTTATAGAACTTATGCTGGTTTTATAACATTCATAATTATTTCAAGAGGTAAATCTTTTGAGTAGCTTAAAATATAAGACTATCCCACAGAGTCCTTTAAATTAAAATACTGACTTGCATTTTAAGGGAAACCACATATAGAAAATATGTATTTATACATTTTTTTAAAAAGATAATGTGCTGCTATCGTAAATGCCCCTACCCTGAAATTAACTCTGTGCTCTTCTTATACAGGCATCGTATTTTACAAGGAATTCCTTGGTGCTGCTTTTCTTACTGTATTTATATATCTGTTTGGGTGAGTAAAAGTCTCAGAGGTCAGGCATGTGAAGTTCTATTAATTTTGTATAGGATTTTTGGCATCATACCTGAAGTATAGAAAATTGGAGAAATACTATGAGAAACATATTTTTCAACTTAACACTCTATGCGGGGCTTTGTGCCCTCCCTTGGCTTTGTGGCTTATATCCCCCTTTGAGAGTCCTGAAACCTTGGGGATTTTCTGTTCCAGCCAAATCATGATAAATCCACGGGTGTCTGTGGTTACTCCATTGCCCTTTTGTTCTCGTCGGGCCCACCTCTCCCTCAGAGCCCTTAGGTTGGATCACCCAAGCAAATAGCCAAGGCTGGTAGATTCTAGCCCGAGATCTAGCAGCTTCAGGTTGGTAGCTGCCCTTTTTATCATCAAGCGCCCAGTTGGGCCCCTTCAGGAGACTTGGTGGATGTCACTGCTAACATCGCCGGCAGACAGAGAACCAAGCCTCGACGATGTGTTGCCAATAATAGCTGCTTCCATCGGCTCCAAGCACTCCCCATTAATGCTTAGCTGCCTCTTGATCTGCTATTCAGCATGACGGTTGTTACGCAAACTTGAGCCTAGTCTATTTTCAACATAGGAAACCATCTATCTTGAAAATTCAATTTCATAAGACATTTGGGCGCGGCCAAACTTCTGGGGTCTGGAAACTATGACTTACTCTTATGGCCAAGGACAATGAGATTTCTTAGAAAATTAAAGAATAACTTGTTTTTCACTCATGTTGCATGCCAGTAATGGGTCTGGGCATGCATGGATAGAAAACGAGACCTAGTGTCTACCCAAAGGGTTTAGAGCCTGAATTAGCCTCCAGATGGTGAAAACCTGGGACAGAGATTTATTGGAAACTGCCCAAGTCTTGGTTCTGGGTATAACTATTACTGGCTGTGAGAATCAAGACAAGTTCAAGGCAGTTTACCATAAGAAATGGGATATACAAAACCGATGGAATTTATGTCATCATGTACAAGTTAGAGCACAGCTATTTAATACCATGGGCTGTTTCCGTCTTCCTGTGTTCTTTATTAACATGTTTCTTACAGGTGCTTTCTGTCATTCCTTGGCGTATTTTTGGTGACAAGAAATAGAGAAAATGAACATCTACAACAGTCTTTTATTGATTTTGGGAATATTCCTGGTAAGAAAAAAAAAGATATATATATGTTTTCTCTATAATAGAGTATCCTTGGGCCTGAGATGATTGGGTGGATAAAAATGCTTGCCACCAAGCCTGATGACGCACAGTTCGCATGGTTGGAGGAGATAACCAACTCTTACAAGTGTTCTAACCTGCACGCACGCATACATACACAAACCAATAAATGTCGTCTTTTTAAAATACAAAAAGAAAGTTTACCCTTATAAATTAATCGCTGTTGGCACTATTTTGGATGTTGACATGAAAACATGATCTTTACCTCAAAGCATTGAGTGGTGAGGCCCAGGGAAGCATAAGTTTGATAATTATAGAACAGTTCTGCACAGCACCACGTGATTGTTGAGGAACTGACCAGGCTTCCTTGATGTGGGTTACTTGGAGGATCTCATTAGGTTTCCTTTAAAGTGTCAGAGGAGATGGATCCGTGGGGAATGGCAGATCCCTGACACATACAGACCCTTTGAGAGGCCGTCCAAAGATTGATGGTCCGGATGCTAAGACTGAGGCAACTTGTTCCCTGTGATGCCAAGAGTGACCACCACAGTCACCCTGGGCGTGAACGCTCTCCTGCCTCACCATTCATGCAGATTGGACCACTGGGTACCATCTTCCCAATGCTTGTTTCCACTGAGAAGCAACCCTCCTTGTGTGCACACAGTGCAGAACAGAAGTAGAATCCAGAGCAAAACCATTCTCACCACCCTCCTGCCCTAACCCCCCCACCCACGCCTAGCTTTGCTAAGGATTTGGGGTGACCTACAGGATTCCACACAATAGCAGACGTAGTTTTCTCCACCATTCTGTGAATCATGCCTGTAAAGCAAAGAAAAAAGAAAAAAAGAAAAGAAAAAAAATCACTAAAGTTTCTATAAGATTGAGAAACAAAGGCCAAGGAAGTGAGTTTGGTATTCTCTTTGCCATGTAAACTCCCTAGTCAAGAATACTCAGTGTTAGAACTGACATTTATAGCAGCAATACTCATTAGAGCTCATTTAAAACTGTTTTTTTTTTTGTAAGAAATAAGAAATCTGGAAAATAAAGGGGCGTTTGTTTGTTTGTTTGTTAACTGTTTTCCACATCACAAAGCTTCATGTGTAGGCTCTGCAATGACAAACTCCTTGTGCATGGTGTTTTCCTAGGTTGTTGTATAGACAAGGGAGAAAGACAAAACACCGCAGAGAGAAGTTTGGAGATGAGTAACTGGGTTATGTGGCTCTCCTGATTGTTCCAGCCTGTTCCTATGCCCACTACAGAAGTGGGCAGACGTCACGTGGACAAGCGTGTGACCACATGACAAGTGCTGTGAGATTTTTGTGGGCCTTTCTTTCCTGGACGTTTTATCTTTTTCATTGAGAGAGTAACCACATAGTGTGTTTTTTAAAGACATAAAATGTGACCAGAACTGGAGAGAAATTATTAGGACATTTTTATCTTTTAAGAGCTCAAAAGATCTTTTTATGATTATTATCTCCACAGGGAAACAAATGTTGGACAAAATACAACCAGATTCAAATGGCTTATCCTATGGAACCTTGCCTGATGGAAGTGACTCAACACAGAGCCAAAGTGGAGAGAAGAAAGAAGCCTAAAACGCCGAGAGGGATGGCTCTTGGCCTGTTACTCGATACCACCTTTTTAAAACATTGCACATGTTCAATTTGTGTCAGCAGCTCTTTCACGCTGACGTGCGCGCATTCGATTCAGGCCACCCCCCACTGCGGACAATCAGGGCCCTCCTAATCTCTAACAGTCTAATGCTTTCATGGAATGCAACTCAAAGTGATCCCCACACCCTGACTCTCTCCCTAGCGATCATCTAACTGGCTGTGTCTTCATGTGAGCCTGGCCGCTTGAGCAGATGCCACACAAAAATGTGCACTCAAGATCTGGCCATAGAAGGCATAGGTTGCTCCTCCATGTGGCTTGCAGGATCAGCTTGTTGGCTTCAAGACACCCTCTGCTGCCACAACCTGTCTTTCAGGAAGGGTTTGATGTGCGTCTCTTGCGCTTCTTCTATGAACCGTTCCTGCGGACTCACTCCCTTTTCCCTGTCAGGATGGCAAATCACCTTTGTGGAAAACCAACACTGTTGAAATCCTCCTTTGAAATCGAAGGGCCTCTTTTAGAAACAGAATCTACAAGCGGTATTCTGTTATGACATATACTAAAAACTTCAAGGCCTGGCTTCTGGCTTGTTTTTTTTTTTTTTTTTTTTTTGCTTTGGAAAAATAAAGCGTATACTGGGCAGTGGTGGCTGGGGAGACAGAGGCAGGTGCATCTCTGAGTTCAAGGCCAGCCTGGTCTACAGAGTGAGTTCCAGAACAGCCAGGGATACACAGAGAAACAATGTCTCGAAAAACAAAAACAAAAAACAAACAAAAAGGGGGGGACACATTTAAGACCTAAAACTGTGCTCACACCTCTGGCCTATGTACTAAAATTCAAACAGCACATATTTTACCATGGTTTTTGTGTTAAATGTGACACACAAATTTGTAAAGTGTTAAAGATTTTGCCACAATGTTTATTTTTTTTCAATAAAACTCTAGAATGGTAGCATTTTCTCCAGACTTATGATCCTATTATATTTACATTGAAACTGAAGAAAAACTTTATGATATGCCTTAAATTGTTACAGATCCTATACTTTATCTGGTCGCTTTCTATGCTTTACCTTCCAATATAATCCTCGAAATGGCATTTAGATTCTTGGAATAGTCCCCCAAGTCCTCTGAAGCTTTGCCAGTTTTTCTAGAAAAGGAAAATCATGATCAGAGAACTGGGTTTCCGCTCCTCGAATCTGGCCATGGAATGTAGCCTATAGGAGGACCCATGCCTCATGGGAATTCCTTGCTGCCACTTAGCACATTCTATAACACACATGTGCAGGCAGAATCTGTAGTAAGTTTATGCTGTACTTAGTATTTAAACAATAAGAAAAGAGTACACATTTGTTTAGCCAAATAATAAGGCCCATCCTTAATGACACTTTAATCATGCCAGCAGTGTCACTGCAGACTTATGTTTGTGCATGGCACTAAACTCGGAGCTAATGAGATGCTAATCTTAACTGTTTCTAGTCTTTTAATGTTTTCTTTATTATAACCTGAACTCTGACCAAACTGGAATAACCCAAAGCCTATCCCTGGCTGTAAATTCTTATTAATAGTTCCTGCCACTGTGAAAAGTGTCCCATTAATCTGGATGCAGCAGTCATAAAATTAACGACGTATTTTACTGAATGGGTATAGCTTGTTGACTCTGGGCGGCTCAGCTAAGTTATGTATCTGGTGCCTTAAATGATGGATTTCTAGTAAATCTTGACACTGGTTTCAAAGACGGGGAAGCAGCTAAACCAAAGAGTTTTCCTTGAACTAGGACCACATTTCATAGGTACAACACCTAATTTTGAGCACTGTAGAGTTTTGCAGACACAAGCTTTAAGAACAATGTGTTGGTACCCTCCAACGTTTGCATTTAAAGTTTTGAGAGATGAAATTCATCTATGTGATACAGAAATGCTTTTGAAATCATGGTTAGATATAATATATTCAGATCTGATTTTACTAACTGTGGTGGGCCAAACCAAGGTGGATAGAAGTTTTAATTGACTGGCTCAGAGGGTATTTCTCTTTCTCTTTTCATGCTCAGTGCCTGACGACAACCACAGCCAACCCACCCCCTTTTCTGAAATTGTAGGCTGGGAACCCTTGGCCAACATTTGGCTCATCTGACTATTTGTCTAGACCAAGGACTGGTTTTTTCAGCAAAGACTTAAAAAGTAAATATTTGGGGATTTGTGTCGTCCATATGGTATCTGTCCCTCACTACTCAGCTACTCCATCAAAGCACAAGTGTAGTCATAGACAATATGTAAACAAATGGAAATTGATGTACATCAGTAGTTAGTAACAAAAAAAAATTAGTAGCCAATCCATGTTGCCAAGTCCTGGTCCAGACTCCTTTGCCTTTGCTATGCAACTTTTTTTTTCTTGTTTCTGGAGCTCTGGAGAGCTAAAAAGAAAAACCCTGACACTTCATGGTTTGTGACAAATCAGATGTTTGGTGTTTACATTAGGATCATTTTTGCTTGTGTAAGAAATAAATGGATTTGTTATGAGTTTATTCTCAGAGTCCAACTTTGTCTCTTTGGAAAGCCATGGTTCTTTTCTGGGCACAACTAAACATGCTGAAAGAATTTCCCCAGTCCTGCGTACCACTCTGATAATGGTTTTGGGAATCAGCTCTCAAGAAGTCAACTAGTGCAGAGCTCTCTGCCATCTGACCACTTAGTTTAAATGCTTGCTTACCCTATGCTCCAGCACCCTCATTACCAAAAATCCCTTGAAAACTTGAGACAAAAGATTTTCAAACAGGCTCAATGTATTCTTCAGACACACCGCACACACGTGCACACACATACATGCATACATACACATATACACACACCACACACATGCACACACACCACACACACACACACACACATATACCACACACACACACATACACACATGCACACCAC
>PVIU01015757.1:37128-47289 GCA_004026605.1 Ondatra zibethicus
CACACACACACACACACATATACCACACACACACATACACACATACACATGCACACCACACATACATGCATACATACACATATACACACACCACACACACGCACACACACCACACACACACACACACACACATACCACACACACACACATACACACATACCACACACACCACACACACGCACACACACAGCCACCACCTACACATGTTCTGCATGCAGCCCTGCAGTTTCTGTTCTATAATGGAGAAAGAAGGAGAAGAGGAAGATTTCATAGATGTGTGCAGTCCCAGTGCTATTGAAGAACAATGTGACAATCTCTAAGTTTGGCTCCAAAGAAAGCAGGTGTGATGGTGACTCCCGTGAATGGAAATATGAAGCTGAGGACGTCTGCATGCCCTCCGGTTTCCAGGCACACAGCACATCCAGTAATCGTGACTGCACGTGCTCGGCCACTTTGAAGCCCACCTCTGGGATGCCAATTTAGTGCAGATACGAAGGATATAAGCACAGTTAGTAAAAATGAACCTTCCCAGCACACATCCAGTTTGCTTTGTACACACTCTGTAGCGTGTTCTTAAGACAGTCCTTGAACAAGCAGCTGTAAACCTGACACACGTGTCTGGTTCCTGTCCATCCCTCCTTCCCTCAGCCCAGCCTTCTTTCTGTCAAGTTTTGTCTTTTCAGGATGTCGGATATCTGGGATCATACAATATGCAGCCTTTTGAGCCTGATTTCTTCCGTTTCTTAATCCACATGCCTTGCCTCCATGTCTTTCAGGGCTCAATAGCCTCTGCTTTAGCAAGATTGCTAGATAAACACCACACATTCTGCACTGGTAAGAACTCAAAATTGAACCTAAAATGACTGCATGAGGAATTCTGAGGCTGCTTCTAATTGTTAAACTCATCAACAGCCTGGCTCTTATTATGGCCATCGAGAAGCAAAAATTTTAAAAATTAAAAAAAATCGACACATACACGATTTCAAATATAGACCAGGGCTATTGAACATAGTGCTTTAAAATAGTGCTTTAGCAATGTGGTGAATCCAAGGAAGAGCCTTCCCACCCAGAAATTCTTGTGTCTGTCCCCTTTCTTACCAGCCTGAGGGTACCACCCAACACGCTGTCCTGTGCCAGAACAAATCCATTACAGGCGCTGTGGCCCAACTAGGAAAACCCCTCTTTCAATGTGGGTCCTCATTGAGACTTACTGAGTACCAAGCACAGCATGAAAGAGGAATATCAACCCCATAGCAAATAAATGATTTTTCAGTGCACACCCAACTGAGAAAGCCATTGCTAGGAAGTTCACAGAGTCCTGGGCAAGATGCAAGATAGTCTCCACATTCCGAGAACGAACCTCCTTCCGAGGGATGTAGCAAGTGCCCAATGGAGACAGAGCTGGCCCATTCGGTCAGAGCAGCTCAGGTGGACCAAAGCCACTTTGCACACCTGAGCTGCTGTTATGCAGACGTGACCAGTCTTCCTGGCACTCAGGCATCCCACTTCCAGAACCGCTCCTTTCACGGTTCTAATTTTAAAACAAACCTCAGACATTTTGTGAGGTTTGGGCTCTCCTCCCTCTCCATCCAGGGCACTTCACCTAAGCCTTCTGAACACAATGCACTATGCACTACGAGGAAATGAATCAGCTTGACAGTGCTTGGTCTAGAGACTCAAAGCCTGGGATAGTTGCCTGATTATAGACTGTTCACCCAAATACCAAACGACTCGAACTGCCAAATACTCATGAAGTCACTAGATCAAAATTGATTGCCCACTATTTTTAATGTGAGATTGGTTTGGTGGTATCTTTGGAGCACTTTCGATTTTGCTTTTTGAATATTGAGCAGAAGGTGCAGAAATTTCCCATGTAATTACAGTTCCCACGCCCGCATAGCCTCCCCCTTATCAGTGTTCTCCCTCACAGCGGCATATTTGGTATCATCAGTGAACTTACACCAGTGAATCTTTATCATTCCTCATATTCCTCATTCTTCCTCTCCATTAAGGTACCTGCTTTGGCTTTTTTTTTTTTTTTTTGTCAACTTGCTATAAGCTAAGCTAGCATTATCTGTAAGGTGGGAACCACAGTTGAGAAATGCCTTCCTAAGACTGACCCATAGACACGCCTGTGGGGCATTTTCTTGATTAGCATCAATGTGGAAAGGTCCAGCCCATTGCAGATGATGCCACCTGGGCTGGTGATCCTGAACACTGTAAGAAAGCAGGCTGATGCCCCATTTAGAATGGAGGAGGAGTGGATGAGAGGGGTATTTGGTAGGAGGAGAGGAAGGAGGAGAAACTGTGATTGTACGTAAAATAAATGAAAAGAATTAGTTTTAAAAAGGTCAGTAAGCAGCGCCCCTCCATGGCCTCTGCTTCAGTTTCTGCCCTGACTTCCTTCAATAATGGACTATGATATGGAAGTACAAGCAAAATAAACCCTTTTCTCCCCAAGTTGTTTATAGTCATGGTGTTCCATTAATCCAACAGAAAACATAACTAAGACAATATTCTTGGAGGTGTGTATTCTGTGTCTTGATTGAAGGTTTAAAGACACTCAACCACCGTTACAGTATCCTAGCAAGGATGCTCTAAAAGGTCTGGGCTCCCCCAACCCTTTTCTTCCCACTTAACCTCTGGTCTTTTTACTGTCATGGAAGTTTTGTTGTTTTTGGAACCCCGTACAGTTTTTCTCATATGTAGCCCTTTGAGCCTGGCTACTTTCATTCTTAGTACTCATTTATCTTTCCTCCTTGTCTTCTCATAGCTCAGTAATCTATTTCCGCTTAGTACTGAGTAAGGTTCCACTGTCTGGTTGTATCTCAGTTTATCCATTCATCTGCCAATGGGCATCTTGATTGCTACAATATCTAGACAGCTTACGGTCCTTAGGAACATAAAATGAATGAGACATGAGGACCAGCATCTTGGGAGCTTACCATCTAGTTGTAGAAATAACAGGTATTATTTACTGAATCCATAGTGTGCCAGGCAGGTGATGTGGGATTCTCCTCAGTGTGCTGTAAATATGTTTTATTACCATTGGTTAATAAAGAAGCTGCTTTGATGGGATTAAAGGCCTGTACCACCACTGACCAATTAGTGAACAATTATTTACTTCAATCGATGAAACTATTTGATCTTGCTCTGCAATTTATTTAGTTAATAATTTTCTTCACAGTGAAATTGTATTATCTAGAATCTTAAGTAACCTCCTTTAAAAATACTTTAAATTTATATGAACATTTTTCAAATTGTCTATTTTTTCACCTCAGTAAAATAAAGATAAAAAAATAAACAAAAACAAAGAAGCTGCTTTGGCCTATAGCAAGGCAGAATATAGCCAAGGTGAAAGAGATATAGAGAGAGAGTAGAGAGTAACTGACGTAGGAGACAGATGCCAGAACCTTACTGACAGGCCACAGCCTTGTGGTGATACATTGATTATTAGGCGTAGGCTATTTGAGATGAAAGAGTTAGTTAATAACAGGCCTGAGCTAATAGGTCAAAGAGTTTTGTAATTAATATGGTTTCCGTGTGATTGTTTGGGTCCGGGCACCCAGGAAGCAAAAGCGCAGTCTCCGTTCACAGGCAGGCGCTATGCTTCATCTTCTATTTGAGCTGCTCATTTAATCCTTACAATTTATCCAATATGGATGTCTTCTTTATACTTTCCACATCAGGAAACCAGAGCACAAAACAACACAGAGACTGGGGTCAGGTAAGTTGAGAGTGGCACCTAGAACATAAAATTTAAGGAAGTCATGAAAACCTTCCTTTTAGGGTCCTGAGAAGGCCACTCCTGTACTCACAGAACACCAGGTTAGTCCTGAGTCTAGTCTTGTGCATACCCTACTATCCTTGCCCTGCGCAGGATTGGGTGACTTGACTGGTACTATTGAACCCAAGACATAGAACTCTTTTCTAAATTAATTAATTTATTTTTTATTTTATGTGCATTGGTGTTTTGCCTTGGGTGTCGGGTGCCCTGGAACTGGAGTTTCAGACAGTTGTGAGCTGTCATGTGGTTGCTGGGAATTGAACCCGGGTCCTCTGGAAGAGCAGTCAGTGCTCTTAACTGCTAAGCCATCTCTCCAGCCCTAACTCTTATCCTGTTCTTACCACTGTTGCCACAAAACCAACACTGCACAGTGGCATGTCGGGAATGTCTTCCTTGGGCCACTTGAACAAACAACCTGGGAGCTATAACGAGATAAAGGTCATTGTAGGTTAGGCAGTCTTCACCGGGATAGGGATGGTGTAGGTTAGTGGTACCAAATGGCTGCTCTCTCTGCAACCCTAAAAGCCGTGGATGAAGCTCTTATTTGGGAAAAGGTTCTTCGCAAAAGTTAAGATTCTTCTATCTCTCTCTGTCTTTCTCTGCCTCTCTGTCTCTGTCTGTCTGTCTGTCTCTCGCAATGTATGTGTTTGGTGCACATATGCACATGGAAGTCCATGTTCAGTGTCAGGAGTCTTCCTGGATCACTAATTTATTGAGGCAGAGTCTCTCGGTCGAACCCAGAACTCATCGATGGGGCTAGTCTGACCATGCTGCTTGCTGTGGGGATTCCCCATCTCTGCCTTCCAAGTTCCGGAATTGCAGGTGAGCCACCACGACAACCCAACATTGACGTGGGATCTGGGAATCTGAACCAGAGTTCTGGAGCCATCAGAACCTGGAAGAAGTCAAGGATGACTGTCCCTTTTAAGGCCTTCATAGGGAGCACTGCCCCGCTGACTGCCAAACCAGCAAGCATGTGGCAATTTGTAAAAGTGACCTAGAAAGTTAATATACAGATCAACATGGTCTTGGAAACACCAGGATGTAGGAGGAAGCCCCACCAAACAGAGACTGAATAATAGCTCAAAACAAGCTCCATATATCCTGACACACAGGGAGGACAGCTCCAAAGGCCTCAAGCAGCTGGAGCCGGTACACACTACACTTGGGAAGAAAATGGTAGCATTTGCTTCATATCTAAGAATGCAGTGTGAACGTGAATACTGTATTAGGACTTTCCTGGCTGAGACACAGCCCAAACAGTAAAATGCTTGTCCCACAACCTGGAGGACCCGAGTTCAGTCTACCCGTCAATAAGTTCCAGGCTCAGCATGATATCCCGCCTCCCCGAGTTGAAAAGGACACCTAATGTTCACCTCTGGCCTCCATAGCACCCACAGAGATGAACATTCACACACATAGAAACAATAATAATAAAAAGGACTGCATTGGTCACTTTCCTGGCTGGTGTCGTCAAGTCCGTGGCAGAAACAACCTAAGAGGAAAAGTTGGCCTGGCTCACAGTTTCACAAGTTTTGGTCCATCACAGTGGAGAAGGCATGGTGGTGGGGGGCAGCTTCCCCCCTGGTGGTGGAAATGTGACCATACCGTTCACATGACTGTAGACAAGGAAGCAGAGGGCGTGTCATAACCAGGAGCAAGGGGACCCTTCAAAGGTCTGTCCCTAGTGGCCTACTTCTGCCAGCTAAGCCCCACTTCTTAAAGACTCTACAGCATTCAAAATAGTGTCACAAGCTGGGAACTGGATATTCAAAATGTGGGTCTGTGGGGGACATTTCAGAATCAAACCACGAGGACATCGTCAGTCTCTTCAGAAAGTCCCTAACAAAACCAAATGAGACTTCCCTGCATCTTTAGATCTTCTCTGTTTGTGTAAGGCGGCACAGTGGGTCCTCGGGAAATGAGGACTTAATTCCAAGTGTGTGTTTGCAGTCCATCTTTTCTTACTGGAAATGAGCAAGCGCTGCTGCCCCGCCCGCTGGATAGGGACTTCTGAGATGGCCTTGAGACAAAAGACCCAGGGAGGATGTGCAGGGCCAACAAGAGCCTTACTCTGCAGAACATGGAAGGCATGGGGACAGTCACCACGTGAGGAGTCCATGGTAACAGCATAAAGGAGGAAGGGTCAGCAGAGGACCTTGGCCAAGCCAACGGTGCTAAGTAAGCTAAAGTTAGAGAGCAGGGGAGAATGAAGCCAAAGAGATCAGCACTGCCAGCCGAGAAGGAAGAAAACACAGCAACCAAAGCAGAGACCGTGAGGACGGCTGGGGACAGCGGTGTGTTTCAGGGAGCTATTGGGGGCCTAGCCTGGCTGTGGGAGGCCACAGGTATGTGTAGCTCATCTTCCCACTTCAGAGGCATGTTTACAATACCCGCTCAACCCCCAGCCAGCCAAGCAGGACTCCTGGACACCAAAAAGGCCCGAAGTCAACGGGGCTGGCTAGACCTAGAAAACAACAATTAAATGTAGCTTTAGGCTTCAGACAATAGTGCAAAACTGGTCGGTGGGAGTCGACAACCAGAGGAGGAAGTATTCAAACAAGAAGAGGAAGGTAAGCCTGTGTAAGCAACCAGAGAGCCCTAGTAGGTTGCCTGGCGTTATCTAACGAACCCTACTTTGTTAGTAGTGTTCATTTGCTAGTGTTTTTAAAGGCTCGGAGCCACTCATGTATCCGTCTAATGATGGCTTAGTCATGGCTAAATGATAAAGCGGGTACAGAAAGGGGTGCTGAGGAAACGGGGAAGAAGGGGAACCTTCTTCAAAGTGGAGAGAAAGATCACAGTCACAAAAGCAGGTGGTACCTGGGGTGCAAAAGCAAAGGCCTTTCAAGGGCCTTCTTCAGTGCACAGCTGGGCGGATGGCTCGAGACAAACCAGAGAGACAATCTAACGAGAGCCAGAGGAGGTCGCTTCAAGTAGCACAGCATCCCCCCACCTCCAGCCCCCCTCCACCTCCCACTCTCCTACCCCACCCCCCACCCCACTACGAGCTAGGAATTCCAGCACCAAGTTTTTCTCCCCATTGCCCCACTCCCACCCACCTACTCCCACCACCTCCAGGGAGCTTGGCATTCCTCACCACCTTCCCCCTTAGGTATGGGGACCTCACAGTGGCAGCCTAAGACACTACCACTACCCAGGGCATGTCAGCATACAGGACCTGTAAAGGACAGCGGTCTGTTTCTGGGCGTGGGCACAGTGGTCTGACTGGCGGCTCTACAGCCTTGTCTAAAGTGAACCACCTGTTTCCTGCTGGGCTCAGCCCCTGGCCTTCCAAGGTCTCCGCAGAGCAGGGCTGCATCCAAACCACGGCTGAGGAATGACAGCCTTGGCGCTGCCTCTGCTTGTGCTTGCCGTTTGCTAAGGAGTTTTGTGGAATTGAGACTCATTTTCCACAGAAACAAGGGAAAGTAAAGACGGCGGCAAACAGAAATAGCTTGCTGGCACTTCCTGTTTACTCTTTCCACAGAGTCTCCTCCACTGGGGGCTAGAACGCCCCTCTTCTGAGAACGGGAGGCCTTGCTGGGTTTTCTGGGGGGATTCTTTAGTTTCAGTCCCAAGACTCTTTTTTCCTAGCACTGTTCAGAGAAAGACTCCCTGCTGTTCATGCTGCATGTGTGCCCTGATGACCCCATTGTCCCACCTATTAATTACTCCAGGGCTTCTGAATAAGGCGTAGGAGAGCGATAATGCCAATGCGAAAGGGTTGAGGGAACCTGGGACCTTTGCCTGGCACTACTCCCTTTCCTTTCCCAACCATGTGGGCATGTGACATCAGCGTTAACCCCCGGCACACCCAGGCCAAAAAGGAAAAGCTCCCCAAAAGGACATGGCAAAGGTAGCCCAGACATCAGCTGTAACACACACGCATGACTACAAGTCCTTTCTTATAACCACAGGGATGTCAGGCATGTTTGGACAGAAGGCCCGAGTGACGAATGAGCCGTTCCTGGGTGGGCCAAGGGTGACAGATTGGTGCTTGGCCCTTCCCACGGCCCACAAGCTGCACGTGTTGTCTCTGTCCAAAAGCAGTGAGAACGACTTCGCTTTCCTCACTGGTGTTTTGCACCACAAGTTAGTAATGGAAAAAACATTTACCCTGTGGCCGGGGATGCTCTGAACATTAGAGCTACAACCTATCAACAGACATGGCTGAGAGAAATCCAAGCCCTGTTAACGGATGGGTGGTTTTTTTTTTTAATGAATGATTGGAACAGCGAGGCAGACTTATTTAATTTTCATAATTTAAAAATTGACAATTGCATAAATATCTTTCAAAAACCATCAGTATGAAAGCCACCCTGTTCTTGTAAGAAAGAGAAACAAAGCAAAGTCACGAAAATGCCCACCAGCTTCTACTGAAAGGAACTGCTGTGAGTTGAGCCACATCCCCAGTAAAGACACATAGACATCTTATGTATCCTACACTGCCTCACTATGTGACCTTATGTAGAGTCTTTAAAGGGTGATTATGGTGTAAGTGGAACCATTAGGGTATCCAGCATGTCTGGTGCCTTATTTTAGAAAGGAGTGGTTTGGATACAGACACACACACACTGAAGGCCACGTGAAGGCACAAGGCAGTGCCGTCAACAGGCAAAGAGATGTCTGAGACTGGCAGAGAAACAGGCTACCCCCTCCACCCTCAGCAAGGGAACCCCAATGCTACCCTGATTTCAAGGTTCTAGGCTCCAAAACATAAGGTGATAAATGTCTGTTTTTAAGTGCCCTAAGTTGTCACAGTAGGTTTATCAAATTATGACAAAGGTTTTTGTCTCCTTGGGCATTTAGCAGTTAGGCCCGGGTACAAGTGTTTGGGAGTGAACAACAGCACACCCTTGCTGGGAGACAAACGTCCTCTACTTCCTTCCACAGTGCAAGCTGAAAACACCTTTCCCTTCTTCCCAACATGAGACAGTTGACGCCACATCGCTGGCACTGAAGTTGGAGTGTGGGGCAGCTGTAAATGTCCACTAGACACCAGCAGTGGTGACCTTGAACATGCAATTATAGTGGTCCCTGTGTCATCAGAGCCTCAGGCAGCCGTCTGCTGTCACTTGGACTCCGCCCCATTTCGACGTCTAATCCTACAGTTTTCCGACTGACTCTGTGCGTTTCCCAACACTCCAATCCATGCAGAGAACCACACTCATCCACAGTACCTCCAGCTGTGTAATTTGTGTATTCGTCCTGGATATTGTCCGTTGTCTACCTCTCTATATCCCTGCCTGGCATATGATCAGCCTTTTAAGACCAATGATCTTGACTGTTACAATCATGGATGTGTCCTTGTGCCTGGGAGCCAGTAGATGTTCAGGACAGGCAAACCTCTGATAACTGGAACTCTGGAACTGCAGGAGTTCCAGACTGTGGCAACAATGTAAATACTGCAGTAAAAGGAATAGTTCACATTTCACAGTTCTAGACTGTGGCAACTATGTAAATACTGCAGTAAAGGGAATAGTTCACATTTTTTTTACTTCTCAAAGCACATAAAAATTGCATTTGCACTATACCTTAGTGTGCTAAATCTGCAATAGGATACCTGTAAAAGACAGTACACTTTAAAAGTACTTTGTTGCAGAACTAGTGAGATGGCTCAGCAGTTAAAGCACTTGTCTTTCTTCCAGTTCCTAGCATGGGTGTCAGGCAGCTTATAGCTGCTTGTAACTCAGTCCCAAGGACTCTGATGTCCTCCTCCAGCCTCTAGGGGCACCCACACACATATGGAAAACACTCTCTCACACACACACACATAAATTTAAAAAAATAAAAATACTAATAATACTTGGTTACTAAAAAAAATGCTAACAACATCCTGAACCTGTACTGCACTGTCGTCTTTGATGATGGAAGATCTTGCCTCCATGTCAATGCTGTTGGCTAATCAGGGTAATGGGTGCTGAAGGTGGGTGGCTGGAGGAAGGTACGCCAGGCAACTGTGCTCCATCCACACTCTTTCTTCCACAAGGGATGTCTCTGCGGCATGAAATGCCATTTGGTAGCAACTTATGTTGGAGTCAATCTCTCAACCCTTGAGCCTGCTTCTCCAACTAAGATTATGGTACTAGTATGGTGTGGGAGAATTATCCATATTCTGTCAATCATGATTTAAATAAACGCTGATTGGCCATTAGCCAGGATGTATGGGTGAGACAACCAGACAGGAAGTAGAGGCAAAGCAAGGAGAATAAGAGAATTCTGGGAAGCAGGAAGCTTCTTTGGCATTCCACACCAGACCACCGAAGAAGCAGGATGTGACCTGCCCCGCTGAGAAAGGTACTGAGCCATATGGCTAACATAGATAAGGATAATGGGCTATATAAGCTATAAGACCTAATAAGAAACCTGAG
>PVIU01015758.1:0-35093 GCA_004026605.1 Ondatra zibethicus
TTTTTTAGATAATTGATAAGTCAAATGGAAGTTAGAAATTGGTTTTATGTATTAGGATTAGTGGGATTAATAATTGTGATATTGAATTGTTTATGTGTTGTCTATTACATGCATACTAAGAGTTTGAACCCCCTTAATGCACTGGATATAGAAGCTACTAATAAAGAATCATTATGAAGATAATTCTTGTGCTTGGTCGGGTTACTCATTGCTCGCTGGGGAGAAGGGCACTGAGTCCTCATACCACTGCTCATAAAAGAACTTTGAGCAGAAACCCAAAAGCTTGTAACAACACCTTTATTCTAATCTATAATCAGTCTAAAAGCTTTAAAAGAAACTCACGAACAACAAAATCTTTAATTCAAACTTCTTACTATGCTATATGATTTTTAGTAGGATTGTCATTGGATGAGTTGCAGTCTCCTAAGATTTTGGCTAATAGTTTGACTTTTAACATTGATTGTTCGTTCATTCATTAAAACATCTCAAATATTTTCTAACCATTAAGTGTGGAAGTGGTGTTCCTTGATTTCGTTAATTACCATTCCATGGTTCTCCATAACCATTTCACAGGTATACATTCCAACCAAACATAAATGAAAGAAAAGGTGCCCCATCTTAACACTGTGTATTTTAAAAATTATTAATCTTTCCAAATATTAACATATTTAGCAAAACATGATTTAATTCATAGTTGCCTAATTATTGGTTTTGAATATTTTGTGTAATATTAGTATCAAAATGCTAATCTTTC
Organism: Ondatra zibethicus; assembly: GCA_004026605.1. Lineage (NCBI taxonomy): Eukaryota > Metazoa > Chordata > Mammalia > Rodentia > Cricetidae > Ondatra > Ondatra zibethicus. The sequence continues at coordinate 755 of PVIU01015758.1, forward strand.
CAAATATTAATGTAATTTATTAAACATGATTTAATGCATAAGTCTATTAATTATTGATTTTGAGGGTTTTTTTGTCCTTATTATGCATTAGACTTTTCTTTATCTGATTTTTGTTTTCTTATCCATTGCACATTTTCAAAATTTTGTTTTGTGAGTTGTATGTATGTGTTTTGGTGTTGTTTATTCTAAATATTAGCTGTTTAATGATTATAGGCAATACAATTATCTTTTATCTGACATAGTTAACTACACATAAACAGTTTACCTTGATAACATCAGTTTATCTAATTTTGTCTTACCATTTGGTTCTTAGATAATTTATATTACGTGTAGGCTATATAAGAGATTTTTTTAGTGTTTATTGCATTCCATAGTTATTGTGAATCTTGGAATTGGTGTATATTAAAATGAATGAATCAATCTTAATTTTGGAGACTTAGAGGGAATAATATATTAAGATTGCAGTGCAGTATAACATAAAAAATGGTGGATGGGAATTTGAACATCACAGTTCCTGTCTCACTGGATATGAAATTGTAAACAATTTTTCTCATTGATCTTAGTAGTATTTTATTATTTCCAATCAATCAGAGTTATAAGATCTGTCTTAGGTAGGGATAAGAAATAAATAAATAACCCTAACCCTAACCCTAACCCCCCTAACCCTAGCCCTAACCCTAACCCTAACCCTAACCCTAACCTCTGTGAGTCTGGGCATGAATCTGGGACCTCTGAGGGAGTAGGCAGGAACCAGAGATCTCTGTGGGTTCAGGCTTGAGTCTGAGACATCAGAGGGAGTAGGCCTGAGCCAGGACCTCTGTGGGTCTAGGCATTGGTCTGGGACATCAAAGTGAATAGGCAGGAATCAGAACCATCTGAAGGTGGAACATGAGTCTGGGACTTCTGAGGGAATAAGCCTGAGCCAGGACCTCTGCGGGTCTGGGCTCACCCTAGCCTGGGAACTCTGAGGGAGTAGACCACAGCCAGAGTTCTTTACAGGACCAATCACAAGCCAGGGACCTCTGCTGGAACAGATCCAGACCAGGGACATTTACAGAAATAGGTCTGAGCCAACAACATGAGCTAGAGCAGGCTTGAGACATCAAACTCCAAGGGAGTGGAACAAATCCCAGGAGCACTGAGTAACCTCCAGGAACACAAAGTGACCAGAGGGGTAACTAGAACTGTGGCACTGACTGTAACATGAGGAACAACCATCTGAGCCTTGGATTCAATGGCACCTAGAAGATTAATCAACAAAAGCACAGACAGCCCCAACCACACCTGTTAGAGTAACAGATGAGTAGAAAAAATAAGAACACATGCAACAACTCAAAGAGCAACACAACACCAATAAAATCTAAAGACCCTACAACAGCAAGACTTGAACAACCAAATATAGATGAAGCAGAAGAAAATGACCTAAAAAATAAGTTCAGGAGAATGTTTGAAACTCTTAAAGAGGAAATGAGAAATTCCCTCAAAGAAATGGAGGAAAAGACATACAAAAAATTGGAAGACATCAGCAAATCCCTTAAAAAAAATCAAGAAAAAGCAATCAAACATATGAAAGAAACCATTCAAATCTTGAAAACTGAAATAGAAACAATAAAGAAAACACAAGCTGATGGAATTATAGAAATAGAAATCATGAGAAAATGATCAGGAACCACAAATGCAGGCATGAACAGCAGAATACAAGAGACAGAAGAGAGAATCTCAAGCGCTGAAGATTAAATAGAGAAAATAGACTCATCAGTCAAAGAAAACATTAAATCTAACAAACACTTAACCCAAAATATCCAGGAAATATGGGACACCATGAAAAGGCCAAACCTAAGAATAATATGTATACAAGAAGGAGAAGTTCAACTCAAAAGCACAGAAAATATATTTAACAAAATCATAGAAGAAAACATTCCCAACCTAAAGAAAGATATGACTATGAAGATACAGAACACCAAATAGACAGGATCAAAGAAAATTCCCCTTGCCTTATAATAATCAAAACACTAAACATACAGAGTAAAGAAAGAATGTTAAGAGCTGCAAAGGAAAACAGCCAAGTAACATGTAAAGGCAGACCTATCAGAATTACACCTGACTTTTCATTGGAGACAATGAAAGCAGAAGGTCATGGTCAAGCGTTATACAGACATTGAGAGACAACAGAAACCAGCCCAGGTTACTATATCCAGCAAAACATTCAATCACAATAGAAGGAAAAAAAAAACAAGATATTCCATGACAAAACCATATTTAACCAATACCTAGCCAGAAACCCAGCCATACACAAAATACTAGAAGGAAAGCTCCAACCCAAGCAAGTTGGCTACATCAACAAAAACAGACAATTGATGGTCTCATAGCAGCAAATCCCAAAGAAGGGAAAATGCACAAATTAACATCAAAAACAATGAAAACTAAATTAACAGGAGATAGCAATCTCTGGTCATTATTATCCCTTAATATAAATGGACTCAATTCACCTAGGCAAAAGCACAGGTTAACAGATTGGATAGGAAAACAAAACCTATCCTTCTTCTGCATACAAGAAATACACCCACCCCCAAACTCAAAAACAGACATTGTCTTAGCGTAAAGGGCTGGGGAAAAAATATTTCAATCAAATGGACCTAAGAAACAAGCAGGTGTAGCTATCCTAATATCTAACAAAATAGACTTCAACTAAAATCAATCAAAAGAGACAAAGAAGGACATTTCATATTAGTCACAGAAAAAAATTCATCAAGAGGAAATCTCAATACTGAACATCTCTGCCCCAAATAGAAGGGCACCCTCATATGTAAAATAAATACTTCTAAAGCTTAAATCTGTTGTATAGAGAAGGTGGGCCTGCTTTTGGTTCCGACCGCCAGGCTCCTGCTGCGTTCCCGGTGCCTGGCTAGCTTATACCCGAAATAATTACACAGAAACTCTATTCATTTAAATACTGCCTGGCCCATTAGTTCTAACCTCTACTTGGCTAACTCTTACATCTTGATTCAGCCCATTTCTAATAATTGGTATTCACCACGAGGATGTGGCTTACCGGCATGAGTTTAACCAGTGTCCATCTTGGGCCGGAGAAGCATGGCATCTGCCAAACTTCCCTTCTTTCCAGCATTCTGTTCTGTCTACTCCGCCTACCTAAGGGATGCCCTATCAAAAGGCCAAGGCAGTCTCTTTATTTAACCAATGAAAGCAACAGAAATACAGAAGGACCTCCTACACATTTTCCCTTTTTTCTGTTTAAACAAAAAACAAAGGCTTTTACTTTAACATAGTAAAATTACATATAAAAAACAGTTATCAAGCAAGAACTACAGTTACAATATTTATATCTATTTTATCTTTTATCATAACAAAGGAAAACTATGACTCTAACTTTCCATTCTTCAACTCCATCAAAGACTCCAGAAGGATAAAATATTACCTAAGTAAACAAGAAAAAAGCACCTTCCAAACTCTAGAAATGACATCTCACTGCCTGGACAGTCACCCAAAGTTTTTGGGTTTTTTTTTTTTTTACCATTGGGGCATCCATCTTCAACCTACATGCCCATAGTATCCAGCAGACATTTCCATGAAGCAGGAAAATTCAAAGACAGTTCAGTCACTTTCTTCTGTTTCCTGCAGAATGTCTCACAGACTCTTTCATGAAACAGGAACCCCGAAGGATCATCTCACCTTTAGGCAAGTTCTGCAGTCCTTTCTCTGCAGGTTCTTCGTGTCCAGTTTATGCAACAGTCCAGGCAAGAGCACTTTCTTGCCCAAATGGCTAACAAACTCCATAAGGAGCCTCTTTGATGCCCATCTTTTTTAGGAAGTAGCTTGGTGCTGCAAGGAGCAGACATGTCTCATTGTCATGAAAAGCCCTAAGTTATTAAAACATTAAATGCCATATTCTGTAGTCTTTGAAAGATATGAAGAATGCCTATCTGAAATGTCCAAAAGGAGATCAATGGGATACAAAGTAGAAAAGAAGAAGTCAAACTCTCACTATTTGCTGATGATATGAAAGTTTACATAAGTGACCACAAAATTTCTACCAAGGAACTTCTACAACTCATAAACACTTTCAATAGTGTAGCAGGATACAAGATTAACTCAGAAAAACCAGTAGCCCTGCTGTACACAGATGATAAAAGGGCTGAGAAAGAAATAAGAAAAACATCAACCTTCACAATAACCACAAATAGCATAAAATATCTCAGAGTAACTAACCAAACAAGTGAAAGACTTGTATGACAAGAACTTTAAATCTTTGACGAAAGAAATTGAAGAAGACACCAGAAAGTGGAAAGATCTCCCATGCTCTTGTGTAGGTAGAATTAACATAGTAAAAATGGCAATCTTACCAAAAGCAATCTACAGATTCAATGCAATGCCCAGCAAAATTCTTTACAGATCTTGAAAGAACAGTACTCAACTTCATATGGAAAAGCAAAAAACCCAGGATAGCCAAAACAATCCTGTACAATAAAAAGAACTTCTGGAAGTATCACAATCCCTGACTTCAAAATCTACCACAGAGGTACAGTACTGAAAACATCCTGGTATTGACATAAGAAAAGACAGGAGGACCAGTGGAATCGAATTGAGGAACCAGATATTAATCCATACACCTTCGACACCTGAGTTTTGACAAAGGAGCAAAAAATATGAAATGGGAAAAAGAGAGCATATTTAACAAATGGTGCTGAAATAACTGGATATCAACATGATAAAGAATGACAATAGACCCATATCTATTACCATTCACAAAACTCAGGTCAAAATGGATCAAAGACCTCAACATAAAGCCACACTGAACCTTACAGAAGAGAATGTGGGAAGTACACTTGAACGCATTGACACAGGAGACCACTTCCTAAATATAACCCCAACAACACAGAAACTGAGTGAAACAATTATAAAGGGGACCTCTTGAAACTGAAAATCTTCTATAAAGCAAAGGACATGGTCAACAAAACAAAATGGACAGCCTACAAAGTGGGAAACGATCTTTACTAACCCCACATCAGACAGAAGTCTGATCTCCAAAATACACAAAGAACTCAAGAAATTGGTCATCAAAAGAACAAATAATCCAATAAAATTGGAGTATAGATCTAAACAGACAACTTTCAACAGAGGAATCTAAAATGGCTGAAAGACACTTAAGGAAATGTTCAACATCATTCGTCATCAGAGAAATGCAAATCAAAACAACTCAGATTCCATCTTACACTTGCAAGAATGGCCAAGATCAAAAACATTGATGACAACTTATCCTGTTGAGGTTGTGGGGAAAAGGAAACACTTCTGCATTGCTGGTGGGAATGCAAGCTGGTACAGCCCCTTTGGGTGTCAGTGTGGTGATTTCTCAGAAAATTAGGAAACAACCTTTCTCAAGACCCAGTAATACCACTTTTGTGTATATACCCAAAGGATGCTCAATCATGCCACAAGGACATGTGCTCAACTCTGTTCATAGCAGCATTGTTTGTCATAGCCAGAACCTGGAAACAGCCTAATTGTCCTTCAACCAAAGAATGAATAAGGAAAATGTGATACATTCTACACAGCAGAAAAATAATAAAGACATCCTGAATTTTTCAGGAAAATGGATGGAGCTAGAAAACATCATTTTGAGTGTGGTAACCCAGCTACAGATAGACAATTATCACATGTATTCACTCATGAGTGGTTTTTAAACATAAAGCAAAAAAAAAAACCATAAAGCAAAGAAATCCAGCCCATAAATCACAATTCCAGAGAACTTAGTCAACAATGACACTGTAAGAGTGACATATATAGATCTAATCTACATGGAAAGTAGAAAAAGACAAGCTCTCCTGAGTAAATTGGTAGCATGGGGACCTTGGGGGAGGGTTGAAGGGGGAGAGGAAGTGAAGGGAGCAGAGAAAAATGTAGATCTCAATAAAAATCTTGAAAAAATAACTGGTCTATTAGAAAACATGCTTAAGCTTTTGTTTGTTTTATATGTTAGTTCTGTTAATTATTGGAGACTTTTAGATAGGTACTTAACCTCTTTCAGTTTCACAATATTTTAATGAAAATTATTACACGATTATTATTAAAAAAAGGAACACAGCACAATAAAATTTCAGTATGGGATAGTGATTTTTTATTACTCTTGGTGTTATTAATGTTTCTGTTGTTAGTTCTCAAACCCAGGACTAATTACTGAGCTGTTCATAGACATATCAAAGTGTACCTGGCTGCCAGATTCTGCCAACATCCCTCAGTCTTTTCATGCTACAGGTTATAGCTCTCATACCCTGCCACCTACCCTAAACATCTCCAGCCTAGTGGCTGGACTGCCCTTCTCCTAGCAGCCTTTCTTTATATTATCCAACCAGTTTGCTATGCTAGTCCTTTTTTTTTGTCTACTCTTTACTTCCTGACCTCCTCGTCTAGCTCTCCCCTCTCCCATACCCTCTCTTCTCACATGGCCCAGTTCAGGGTCATGTTCACTCTGGGTTCTCCAGAAATCTGGGCCCAGTCAGGATCAATTTCTTTCTAAAAACCCAGTTATTATTACCATTGTATGCATTATACTGTGATAAAACGTCTCTATTAATCATATCTCTGATTTTTTTCCTGTACCTAAGAAAATGATGTTGAAGTTGTTAATTTTTCCTTGTACTAAAATATATCTAGTATCTCTGCTAATCTTGTGACTGAAACCTCAGCTGTGCTTCCTTCCTATATTTCCTGCCTCATTATTTCAGCCACCACTGAGATGAAAATGGGTCATCTGGAGCTCTTTCACGGAGCTTTTCTTGAAATTTAATGCAAACGAGTCCACAAAATTGGTAAATACATACATCTGCAATTCTTTGTTACAGTGTAAAATAACAGTTCACTAGCCCTGTGCTTTAATTGTTATCTGAACCTATATCCTCCCTTTCCATGTGATCATCTTTATATTATTCATTGTTTTATATGCTTTAGTTAAACTCACTTAGATTCAGAAATCACCCTACAAATAAACAAACAAAAACTTTTCATCTAATTTTATTCAATATCTTGACAGGTAATTTTTTCTGAGTATTGTTTTGGAGGTTTTCTAAATTTATGATGAAGTACTAGCTATTCCTTGGTGTCCAAACAGTAATAGAAAATCACTTCTAAATAGTTAAATAATTTTCAATTTATTACACAGTGAAAAAATGCTTTTTAGAAGGCAGTATACTGATTACAATGTCTTGAGCCTTAAATATTTAGAGTCAACTGAATTTTCAAAAATTCTGATTTTTGTAATATTCCAGTGGAGAGAGTGAGCTGTGATGGACTTGTCTTCTTTTTGTCACCTGGCAAATGCTCAGGTTGCCACCAGTAATTTCAATTTGTATGTGATGATGAGACAACATGACAGCAGTCTTTATCATTTCATTTTTTTTCACACAGTTTTTTTCTGTAATAGTCCTTGCCTTCTTCCCCACTCTGTGTCTCTGTGTCCATCAGCTTGTTTGCCTCTCTCTCTATGTTAGTGAGAACTTCTCTTAGCAGTTAGCTGCCACAGGTCACTCAGCTGTAAGAAAGCACAGATTTAGAACTGCCAAAGAAAATAAAATTAAACAAATCACAAGAGTCTTGGCTGTGATTATGCCTGGAGATTCCGTGCCAACTATGCCTGGTTGGTACAGTTCATCAGGAAAGCCTGAGATAGGGAGGCAATTCCCCTCTATGCTTGCAGCCACCTTCACAGAAACACCATCCATCACAAGGACATCTCCTGAAGCTTGCTGTGGAAAGGTTGATTACCACAGAACAGGCAAGGACAACTCAGTGTGCATATCATTTTGATATTTTTGCCAAGACATAAGGTTACCATAGTAATAAGTAACTGAAATTTTCAACAGAGCTGATGTATTCACCTATCTGGAGTATACTGATTCATTTGTAACCCTCCTATGAACTTGAAGACAGCATCCTGTCTATATAGAGATGCAGTCAAAAGATTGATTCATAACTTAGATCAAAATAATATTTTTCAAATGGGGCCAAAAGAAGATTAAAACTAAAACAACTGGACAAACCTTGTATCCTATATCCAAAAAATCACAGAGGACACTTCTGAAAAATGTAGATTACTTCTGTTGCTGGAAAACAAACAGATAGTAAAGTACATTCTGTTTTCCATGTTGTTAGACCTACCTGAAAAGTAACCTATCCATTGAATACACTTTGTTTCAGCTTCTCTCTGTCTTGCAGTCTCTGTCTTTGTCTCTGTCTCTGTCTCTCTGTCTGTGTGTGTGTGTGTGTGTGTGTGTGTGTGTCTTTCTGTTATCTCCCTCATATTTTTCCTTCTGTATTTAGTAGAGTCAGGTTATGGGAGGAGGGTATATACTAAGGACAAGGAACTCCTTTGGCCAGAACTAAAACATGCTGAGCTAGCTTCTTCCAAGTCCTAAGCCACCTCTAGGTGGGTGGTACATTAATCATTCACTTTTTCCAGCCTCCAGGCACTGCTGACAAAGTCATTTAATAAGTTCTACTCTGAGAACATGAAAGTGGGATTGCCTGATGTACTGTAGGTCACTACCTTTTGAACCTCGGGAGAATCTACCTTTTATTTCTCTCCATATGAATGACAAATTAAAACAAAGAGTTCCTTTGAATTTATTTCAGAACCAAATGGTAACCCCTGAGATGTGCAGTGATGATACTCACATTCAAACAAACTAGTATATAACCAGCAGTGCTTCTTTTATTACTTGTGGGCCCTGGTTGGCTTTTCCTGCTGTTGGCTCAGCATCCTAATCCATATAATGTGACCCTTTGTATTTGTAACTCCTGTTGTTCAGTAAGGGAAATAAAGTTGCCCATCATGTCACCATAGGAACATTTGTTCCATGTGGAGAACCTACCATTTCTTTAAGTACCTTCTAATATTTTACTTCAGCGGGAGGGAGAAAAAGTTAGTTATCATTTTTATGACATTAAAATTGCTAACACCTTAGCAGATAGTAAAAGAAAAGTAGTATGATTGGGGAGATTTATATGTTCAAACAGAAAAACTTGAAGGATTTAAAGATTTTGGGGTTGCATAAATAAAGTCTGTTTCATTAAACGTAAAATATAAGGTTCAACAAGTCTGGAAAAGTAAGCCTAATTCCACTGGATTTTTGTTAGCAGAATTAATGAAATTTTGAAGCTGGCTGATAGTTAATAATGTCATTTTGAATCCAAATTAGTGAAAAAGCACAATCCTAAAATCAACATTGTTTGTTTTTTGTTTGTTGTTTGTTTCATTTTTTGATTGATTGATAACTACGTGATCATTTCTCTATCACCTCTTTTTTTGGATTTCATCCTCATCCATAAAATACAAGATTTACAGAAAACCTTCATGGGTCATTTCCTATTATGGTATTTAATTTATCAGTCCCGTACTTTATGAACTCTCTGCCCTTATTATTAGCACTGATCTTTGAGCATTCCTCAGGCTCTATCATCTGCAATTTTCCTGTCACTTTGAAGTTGACTGAAACTCTTTGACTAGCTCTTGAAAATTAAAATTTCTGTAAGAATTTCTTCAAGTACATGTGATCCATAACACCCATTTTCCAGAATGAGACTTTTTACAACTAATTTTCTCTGGTGCACACCTATCAAAAAATTCAATATAAAGGCTTCTCTATGAGCTTGAGCTTCTGAACCATTTTTATGAATAAGATAATCAATGTTTATATGACAATGAGTGAGCAATACACATTTATTGTATTAAGATACAGTATTTGAGTATTTGTAAAGTCATTGATATAAAAATGTGAGTATATTTTGTTGACAGTCTAGCATTTCTAGTAAAGATTACCACTAACTTTAATAGATTGTTATCCTACAACTAAATGTGTTAAATAAGCATACTGTCTTGATGTAATTCTGAAGATTACAGAGGCCATATATTTGAGAGAAATCAGGAGTGGGAGTGCATGGGAAGAACTGGAGGGAAGACAAGGATGGATCAAACAGATAGACGTTTGGACAAGAAAGGTTTATGACTAGGATGGTGTATGTAAGTTAACGCAGATATGTCATTAGAACATTAATTAGTTGATTATAATATTCATGGTTTATTAAACTGCTTGCTTGTTTCTGGCTGCTAAGACTCAGGAAATAATTACACAGAAACTATATTATTTAAATCACTGCTTGGCCAATCACTTAAGCATATTGCTAGCTAGATATTTTATCTTTGGTTTACCCATTTCTATTTTTTTATAATTTACCACACAGGATGTGGCCCACCTGCGAGGTTCTAGCAAGCAGCTGGCGTATTTGCCCTGTTGTGGCTACATGGCATCTCTCTGACTCTGCCTTCTTTCTCGCAGCAGTCAGTTTAGTTTTTCCTGCCAATCTCCACTCTGCCAAGCCATTGGCTAAAAGTAGCTTCTTTATTCATTAACCAATAAAAGCAACACACATACAAAAGGACTTCCCACACCAACTACAGAGTGAGGGAGAATCAGGCATCCCTAGAGGCTAACCACATAACTGATTATTCAATAATAATAAAGGAAATGAATGAAAATTATGCCCTGGCAATACTAAAGCATGCATGGGAAGCACATATATGGCAGTTCTGTTGAACTTGTCCATATTGGGCTTCATGGTCTAAGCTGATGAAGATGACTTACCAGGTCTCTTCCTCATCCAATACTAATGCTCAGCTCTAAATATGTATGCCTCTGAGAAAAATTAACTTAGAAGGTTTTATTTAAATGAATCTATGCATGTGACAATAATAATTAAAGAAAAAGTGAAACAATAGAGCAAATACATGAGAGTACAGAGCTGGGAGGTAGAGGAAAGGGAGCAGTGTGGGGAACAAAATACTGTTAAAAGGAAATGAAGATCACCAACATAAATTATTTTATATGTATAAAACACTATAATTAAATCCAATATTTTATACAATTAGCAAATGCTAATAAAATGGAAAAAATAATTTTTTTTAGAAATCAAGCAACTATCTTTTGACAAAGCAGATAAATCTATGCGTAAAGGAAGCAAGAGAAATATATGTGCTATAAAACCAAAGGAAGAGGACTAGCAAAAAGGGATTTGGACAAGACCTGAACAATAATGACACCAATATAAATACTAATGTGTAAAAGGAAAACTTCACAGGGCCCCACACCTAGAGAAAGAATTATATGCAAATAAAACATTTGAGGGAGAATTAGTCTGTTGCATGGATTGATGACATCCTTAGTTATCCACTACCAAATTGTCAACCTTAAAAGCATACATATACAAACAAATCTAAACAAACTCATCAGGATATAGATAGACAGACAGATAGATGATAGAAAGAAGGAGAGGCTATCAACTTGACAGGAGTATATGGTGTATGGGGAAGTTTGAGCAAAAAAAATGCAAAAGAAGAAATTATTTAATTGTATTTTAATTTAAATTTTTGTCATTTTGAAATATGACATAAAATAAGAAGATGTTTGGAGAAGAGGCAATATGGAAAGGAAAACATATAATGCATATAACTATTCAAAATGGTCACAATGAAACCCATCACTTTAAATGATAACTAAATACATATTTAAGGAAGATGCACAGGTAGTTATGAAGCCTGCCTTGAGTCACTAAAAGAAAATCAAAATATATTTTAAAATTATTAAACAACCAATGATTAGTTCAAGAGGATTGCTAGATAACTAGCTTGATTTTTTTCTACTGTACATTGCTTCACTGATCTCTCATTTTTCTTGTGTCATTTGAATATAACTTTACTTAACTCCCTGAGTGCTCACTTCATCACTTCACTTTACAGGATGTTGGTTCACCAAATGCCATATCTGAGTCTAAGACTATAGATATAATTCTAGTCAGGGCCCTAGTGTGGAAGCCTCAAAAATATAATCATGATATATATGAATAAACTATTTCTGTTCCAATTTTTAAAACCTTATTTAGACTTGGTATAGTCTTACAGGTTCCTTCAGTCAGTTATAAAGCACTGTGGTTACAAGATCCCTCTTGTTCTATTATAATAGAGAATTAATACCCTCAATCAATTGAGAAATAGAAAATTAATCTTTTACAGGGATCTGCATTAGTTTGTTTTTTTGTAATTATGACCACATACCTAACAAGAAGCAACATAGAAGATGAAGGTTTTATTATGGCTATTGGAGAGAATATCAGTCAAGGAGGGCAAGAGCATGACCACCAGAGCTCTACTTAGCTGATCACATTCTGTCCACAGTCAACCATACATGGAAATGAATGCTTGTTCTCAGCTTATATATGTGTTTTTCTTTGTATCAGTATGAAGGCTGGAAGTTGACATCTTTATGTGGGTGCTGAAGATCTAAACTTTGGTCCTCATGATTTACTCCCTGAGCTATCTCCTAGACTGATCACTTACTCCTTTTTATTCAGTACAGGATTCCCACCAATGAGATGGTGCTACACACATTCAGGGTGGATATTTCTTGTTTTGTTAAACCTTTCTACAAACCCTCATAGATGCACTGGGATTATTTCTATGGTGGTATTAAACCTTATGAAGTTGAGAATGAATATTAACCATCACAGCTTCCAAATAAGTCTTTCAAATAGTCTATACAGGCAAGAATTTTTTGATTATCTTCCAAACTACTGAAAAACCCAGTTTGCCTAAGTCTTCACTTCATCGTGGCATTCTTAACCATTTATCACTACTGTTTATTAATTAACAATCAGAGCACAAAAGTTACCAAATAAAATCACAAAGGAGATTTATAAACAGAAAAGAAATAAAACAACCTAAGTGATATTGATTCATCTGTTGAACTGTTTTTTTTTTTTGTCTCAAGGATGCTTTAAAATGTACAGCTTCCTAATAGTTTTAATAATTGATCACTTCTACTAAATTCTGTGTTTGAACAGGAATGTAGGCCTTTCTTAATATCTATTTGTACCTTTCTTTAAAATCATATCAAACTCTCAACTCTTAATGCATTAGTGGATATTTGCTTAATTTTGAAAGCTTGCATTGCCACCTTGTGGATAAATGATGCCAGCAGTGGAATATGTGGGAGTAACCTGAGCAATATAATAAATTTAGTTTCTTTATTGCTTATCAAATTTAAATTAAATTTTTGTTTTCCATACCAGAAATAAGAACAGAATACGTATATCTATATGGAAGCAAGCCAACATCACAGATTAAATAGTACAAAGAGGACTCATGAATTGAGAGAGGAGATGGGGAATCCTTCTTAGTTATTTTTACTGTTCCTGCAGTAAAATATCCTAATAAACTAAATATAAAAATCTGTGTTATGGCTTGCCTAGTCAAGGTGCCTACTGCTACTCCTGCTGACCCCAGTTTCATGCCTGAGGCCTACGTGGTAAAAGAAGAGAAGCAACTTCCACAAATTTTCCTATAACTTTCACATGTATACATGTGCATGTGTATACATACAAGTATTTCCTTTTTTAAAGTAACTTAAGGGAAAGTTTATTCTAGCTCACAGATTGAGGTTACAGTAACGTCATGATGAAGAAATTATAGAGACAGGATCTTGGGGCTACTGGCCACATTACATTCTTAGTCAGAAGAGAGAGAGAGAAAGAGAGAGAGAGAGAGAGAGAGAGAGAGAGAGAGAGAGAGAAATAGAAAGCGCTAAATGCATGGCTCAGCTTCCATCTCATTTCATTTTATACAGTAAGGATTCAAGTCCAAGAAAAGAAGGCACCAATAGTTTTCCCAGTTCAGATAACTTAATCAAACAATAACCTATATACATGTGTGAAGTCTTTTCTCCAAGATTGTTTGAAGTTCCCATCAAGTTGACACCATAAGAGGGACTACACAGACACAGACATATTGTCCTGCTTTGGCAGCAGGGAAGGACAAAATGGCCTTAGTGTACTACTGAAGTTGACTTTATTCTTTTTATTCTCTGTTTGAGCAAAACATTGGTCCATCCAGTGTTCATGCTATTCTCTTTGACAACTCCAATAACAAGCTTCAGTGACTAGAAGTTCTCATAAAATGTGTGTCTTCTTTACTTGCTTGCAAGAACCAATAGGGTCAAACATGGAGCACACCATAGTGAGATGACAGCTCATAGTGCTAGAAAGTTTCTGACTAGAAGTAATGAGTTAACATTGATACTAACCTTATTTCAGTTACATGGGCATTAATGCAAGTAGCCTCAACAAACATAGAATCCTAAGGGACATCAATAACAATCCAAGGGATGTAATCTCACCCACTATGCATGAAGCTGTTCTCACTCTGTGTCACTTTCAGTGTTCAATAAGATCATCTTTTCATTCATTGAAAAAATCACCAAGGCATTGCTGAAAACACAATTGTTGATATGAAGTTCTTCTATGATAACAAATTATAAAACCTAAAGGCAAGACATGGACACAAATGTGTCAGGTCAAGTGATCCAATAAAGAAAAAAAAACACTAAAATGGACCAAAACTTGCAAAACTTGCAATTACCTACATCTTAAAGGATAAGTTTTTCTAGGCTGAGAGTCATAGAATTGTTATAGTTCATACATATTTAAAATATCTTGTTTTTTGTTTGAAAAATTTGTCTTTTTTTAAATGAATTGTTCATTTATAAATTTGCTCTCAAGCATCACCAAGTGTCAGTGCCATTAAAAAGTTCACGATAAATGTAGGATTCACTCATGTTGTTACAGTCAGCAATGAATCATTAAATTCTAAGCATATTTTAAGGAAATATTCAGCAAAAAGTGAAGTAAGAGTTCATAAAATATTTAATGTTTTTATATTAATGATATGAAGGATGTACTTGCTATCAGAGAATTTAAAATAGTTAGCAGGTTCTTAGAAATGTGTGAATCTGAATGTTTATGAGAGAAGAATAAAGTGTATGGGAAAAACTAGTAACAGAAAATAACCATGGGAATATATATTCCCTGTATATGTTGAGATATGTAATCCATATTAAATGGATTGAAATTAAAAATTTAAATGAAATTTATATGGTTTAAAATGAAAAAAAAAGAAATGGGGCTATACACTCTAATCTCCATGAGGAATCATTAAACCAAGATTCTTACTAGTGTAAAATGTAAAGAATAGGAATTTAAACATTGATAATGCTCTTGAATACTCATGTCAACATGAGAATTTGCTAACACCTATATGAGAGTATGTAACATAAAGGCTTGCTTTTCGGGGTTTCTGTCCTGCCCAGTTCCCACAGCCGTTTAGCCCCAAAGAAAATCACACAGAGATCTCCATAAGATTATAAACTGATTGGCTGATAGCCAGGCAGGAAGTATAGGCAGGAAAACCAGACAGAAAATAGAGGTGGGGCAATGAGAACAGGAGTATTCTGGGAAGAAGGAAGCTCTTTCCTCAGTCCTGCCCAGACCACCGAGGAAGCAGGATGTGACCTGCCCCTCTGAAAAAGGTACTGAGCCATGTGGCTAACGTAGATAAGAATAATGGGTTAATATAAGCTACAACAGCTAATAAGAAGCCTGACCTAAAGGGCCAATCAGCTTATAATCTTCTGGAGACCTCTGTGTGATTTTCTTTGGGGCTAAACTGCTGTGGGACCTGGGCAGGAGAGAAACCCCAATAAGCGCAGCCCTCATGTTACAAGAGTAAGACTAAACTAATGCCTTAGAAGATTTTGGAATAAATGCTATTCTCCATGGGAAAGAGTAGTTATATGCTTATATATGGAACTTCTGTAACATTTGGGGTATTAATGACCACTGTTCACAATGTTGAGTGCTTTAAGAATATACTCTGGCTACATTTGTGTCTTAGTTAGGGTTTCTATTGTTGTGAAGAGACAACATGACCATGGAAACTCTTATACAGGGAAACAATTAATTGAGGTTGCTTAAAGTTTCAGAGCTTTAGTCCACAGCAGTAAGCAAGCTGAGAGTCCTTATATCTTGATCAAAGGCAACAGAAAGTAAACTGACTCACTGGGCATGGCTTGAGCACATATGAGACCTCAAAGCCCACCCCCACAGACACAGACTTCCTCCAACAAGGCAATACCTACTCCAACAGTGCCACAACTCCTAATAGTGCTACTTCCTATGAGTTTATGGGAGCCAATTACATTAAAAATACCACAGAGTGCTACAGAATCTACTGTAGCAATAGAATATATCCATTCTTGCCTCCCACCTAAATTACTCAAGCCCCAAAGTATTGTTGAAAAAAATAGTAATTTATATTAGGAAAGAAAAAGAAGATTAGCTTGTTACTCCAGAAATTTCTGCAGACAGAAATATTAAAAACTATTCAGTCACAATTAAATAGACCAAGTTTTGTCAAATAAAAGAATCATCCAGTAAAATATAGATACTGACAACAGAATACCACAAGTTGAATGCTAAGCTGTCATTCTTGGTCCCCAAGGTACCAGATAATGTTGTCACTGAAGCAGTGGCAACTCATACCAGAAATTTATGTGCTTGCACTAATTTGTCTGATTCCTTTTTTCCTGACATCCTAATAAAGACATGACATTATTCTGGTATTAATTGTGCCACCAACTCTGACAATATCCAAAGGCATGTTGTACCATACATTTTCTAAAAGTCACAGGGACTAATATGAAGAGTTGAATTCATGACAGAGTTAGACAATAGTTTCTGTCCCATACAGCTACCAGCAATAAGAAGCTCAAGAGCTGGAAGGTATGTTTGAATGTGGAAGCAACGTGACTCCAAAAGTTTTCTTCAGTACACTTTAATTGAGATGATCTAAAAGACAGCCAATTTTTAATGGAGCTCTTTGCAGCAACGGGTCACAGGAATTGTTCAACATGCTATGCCCAAGATGATGCCTCACAGCCCAGTGGAATTGCAAGAAAAACAACCTTTATATATACTCACTGACAAAGATCTATGGAAACAGGAACTTCTGTGAGGTGCAGTGAGTGCATAAGTTATCAAACATGGATGGAAGATAACAGCTCCATGAACGCCAAAGGTGTAGACTGCTGTGAAAAGAAGTCTTTGAATCACAGTTATTACTCTCACACATAAGTGCTTTCATGAATTAAGTCATTCAGAAGGTATATTAAAAGAATAAGGTAAGCACCAGGCCTACCTGATACCCTGTGATCCAGTATGTTGGGTACCACTATAATAAACAGGTATGTAGTAGGGAAATAGGAAAGAAGGAGAAATGGAATGTTTCATGCACTGTGGAGAGAATGGAGCTGATGGCACGATGGTGGTGAAGAACAGGCTGATGTGGGTGACTTGTGTTACCATCAAAGTATCATGTCTGGACCTGTCACCCTACCAAAGCTGGGGCCTGTGCTGATGGTCATGAATTAATACTGAAGCCCACAGAGATGCCCATAGTCGGGGCTGCCAGCTGAGGGCATGTTGATGTCCGAGCGTCATGCTGTTGCAGGGGGTCATCCTAATCTGAATGGCCAGGGCTGCCACATGAGACATCCATGGCCATATCTAGGACTAAGTTACATCCAAGTTCCATGTCTGTGTCCATGTTCCAACTGCAGCTGGGTCTGTGATGATGTCTTTGGCCAATGTTACCAACAAAATCCTGTTGATAGCTGGTGTTTTGTTTGTCACCTGAAGCCACATTGGTGCCTAAGGGCCATGGTGATATCCTTTTCCTAGCTGTGGTTGAGGGCCATGTCTGGGTCAGTGGCCCTCCTGTAGGTAGGGTCTGTGTTGATATCCTTGGACTGTGTTACTACTGGGGGCCATGGGAGAACTGGCCCCAATGTCCTGGGCATTGGAGAGCTGATCCCACTTTTTACCACTGCATCAGAGGGAGAGCTGCCTCTCCTTCTTGATAACTGGCTCCAGTAGTGTGGGTGAGAGAGAGCAGGCCCAGACTTTCAACAGCCTTTTGATGATATACTCCCCTTACCAGCCACTGCAATGAGAGTACAGGCTCCACTCCTCATCATGCATGTGGGAGAGATGGCCCTAGTGGTATGGCCACAGGAGAGCTGAGCATGACACTTGCCTGAGAAAGTTGGCCCTGACTGAGGCCCAGACTGACCAATTCAGCTACAACCCAGGCCCAAATCCAGGCCTTTGATTTTTTCCACTATAACATCAGACTATCTGTGGCATGCTGAAACATGTAAAGGGACTGTTCCTATAGAACCATAGCTGTAGAATCTCCATAACAGAGCATTACCAGGATATCCAAGAGAAGTTTTGGTTAGGGTCCAGTATTGATGATGTACCAGAAGCCACAGAGGCCTTGAACAAGACCAACAACTCATTACAATAAATATTTACAGGTAAAGTTGTCTCGGCAAAGTGGCAAAAAGGGTGTATACTGCAAAATACACACTGAAGCTTCCAAGGTCACTAAGACAAATGAACAGGCAATTGAGACACAGGAAACATGGATGAGTGAAAGAAACATTTTTTTTCATTGGGTGGGGGAGGCTACAAGTGTGGAGTGAGATCATGGAGTTAATGGAAAACAAGTGGGATTGGCATGAGTAAAGAAAAATTCTCAAAGAATGTAAAAATTATGTAAATAAGTAAGTAAATAAAACCTGCCAAAAGCAAGAAATATTAAAGAAAGGAAAAAGAAAAGAAAGTTAAGAAAAACATTCTTTTTTGCAGACAGAAGAGCCTTATCTGTGCAGTAAGCCTGTGAAATCTATATGAATGGGTCAGTGGTTTTTCAATGAAGCATATAACCACAGATGAACAAGATTCCACTGAAACAATGACTTCATCAGTGGCATTCTCAGTGAATTCAGTGTGGTAGATTTTGATTAGTTATCACAGGAACTAAACACATGTCCTTAAGCAGAATGTCAAGTCCAAAATCACTCAACAGTGAAAATAAGAAGTAGAACTTATTCAAATATAAGAACAATTACAGGCAATGAAAAGGAAATTCCTGTAAAACATATATTCTTTCTTTCTTTTTACCTTTTTCTCTTCTTTTTTCCTTTAATATCTTTCTTTCTTCCTTTCCTTTTTTTGGTCCTGGATCTCACTACGTAGTTCTGACTGTCCTGAAAAGGAAAACCCTCTGTAGACTAGGCTGACCTCAAATGCACAGAGCAATAATTCTGTCTCCTGAGTGCTTGGATTACAAGCATGCACCAATATTCTGGACAAAGCATCTATTATTTTAACAATAAACATAAAAGATTTTACAGTATGAAGGTAGAAACTGGCATAGAGAATATTATGGTTGAAATTGCACTGGCTGACAAACAAGCCTACAAAAGACAGGAGGAGAGGGAGCCATCCATGAAGCAAGCTAGGTGAATTCAGTGTAGCATAATTCCTGACACAGTAACAAACCCTGGGTTTGTAGTGGGGTTGGTGATATCATCCTAATGAAGACACTAAAGACAAACCTTGTAGAAATGGTAGGAAATAAATATAATGGAGAAGCAGAACAGCAATTCCTAAAGATGAGAATAGGCAGGAGAGAAGTGAGAGCTAGGAAAAGAAAAATGTACATGTTTGATCGAAAATCACCCAAAGAAGATCTAATTTCCTGCATTATACAGTTTTTTTTTTCCTACCAAGTGATTTTGGTAAGTGGGGCTTGCGATATGATAGATTTTTGTAGTTATGGTTTCTATTGCTGTGAAAAGACCACGACAACTCACATAAAGAACATTTAACTGGAGGCTGGTTTATGGTTTAGAGGTTTAGTTCATTGTCATCATGGAGAGAAGCATGCTGCTATGCAGACAGACATGGTGCTAGAAAAGGAGCTGAAAGTTATACATCTGAATCCACAGACAACAGAAAAAGGCAGTGAGTTACTAGGCCTGGCTTAGCTTCTGAAACCTCAAAGCCCACCTCAGTGACATATTTCGTCCAACAACGATACATGAATTCCAACAAGGCCATAACCCCTAATAGTACCACTCCCTATGGCCCTAAAGGAAGCATTTTTTATTTAAACCACCACATTCTACTTTCTGACCCCCATAAGCTTATAGTCATGACATAATGCAAAATGCATTTAGTCCACCTTCAAAAGTCCCCAAGACTTTCACAATATCAGCACTGTTTAAAAGTTCAGTCTCTTCTGATATTCATTCAACTGAAACCCCCTGTAAAATCAAACTGGAAAAGCAGAGCACATACTTTCAACTTACAATGGCATAGGATATACTTTAACTTTCCACAATGGATGAAAAGGAGTATACTGAGTAAATAATGGATTAAAGTAAAACCAAACACCAAGTGGGCAACCTTCAAACTCTGCATTTCCATGTCTGATATCAAAGCACCCTTCATATCTCAAGCTCGTTTTATTTTTGTTGACTGCAGCATATTTATTTCTCTTGGGCTGGTTCCACTCCTTGTTAGCAGCTTTCCTCAGCAGGTGTCTGATGGTTCTGGCATCTCTAATATTTTGGAGCCTCCAAGGCAATCCAGGCTTCTCTTTCACAGCTTTACACAATGACCTCTCTAGGCCCCCATACAGGGACAATCTTAACACATATATACCTGGTCTAGGGGAGTTTTCTTAACCATGGAGGAAGATTCCATAACCCCTTTTTATTATCCTTTATTCTAAAGCCAGAACCATATGGCAAAAAAGCTTCCAAGTACTACTTTTTCTTGGACTAGAACATGACTTTCAATTATATCTTCACCAACTTTCTGTTTTTGATGGTTTCCTTTACTACCTAAGCTTGGCTGTCCTGTAATTTGCTCTGTAGAACAGGCTGGCCTTGAACTCAAAGATCCTGCAGCCTCTGCCTTCTGAGAGCTGGGACTAAAGGTATGTACTATCATGTCTGGCTTTAAGGTTGTCCTGAAGCATAGGCTTTCCTTTAATTCCTTTGCACTTCTTTGATTCCTTTTCATATGGAAACTTAGCTGGGTATGGTCTTGTTCTTAAGTCACCACTTCATTTATTCCACTTAGTATTAGGCTTTTATTCAACCTTGCTCACCTTACTACTCTTCATTAAGGAGCCTCATAAGATTGTCCACTAATAACCAAGCAACATAGTCAATGCTAGATAATATGGAAATGTACTCTGAAAAAACTGTTAATCCATAACTTTTCAATTTAGCCTCGGGCATGTTTTTTAGAGAAAGTCAGAAAGCAGCCACATTCTTCATTGAAATATCACAAGAATGATCTCTGGGGCACAAATTAATATTCTGATCCTCTGAAATGTCTTAAGTATGGCCCACATAGTTCAAATCACCTTCACCTCCACTGTTTTTCATGTTCCTAATAGTATGGCCCATTAAGGCACATCTAAAGCATTCAATTGGTTTTCTACCCCAAAATCCCAAAGTGCACATTCCTCCAAACAAAAGTATTGTCAGGCCTGTCACAGCAATATCCCACTTCTGGAAACTCTGGTTTCATCGGGACTTTAATTGCTGTAAAAAGACACAATGGCCATGGCAACTTTTATAAAGGAAAACATTTAACTGGGGTCTGGCATACAGTTCAGATATTTAGTTATTATTATCTTGGCAGGAAGAATGGATGCATGTGGGCAGACATGGTGCTAGAGAAGAAGCTGAAAATTATACATCTCTATCCAAAGGCAGCAGGAAGAGACAGTGAGCTACTAGGCCTGACTTGACCTTTGGAAATGTCAACTCCTACCCAGTGACATACTTTCTCCAACACATCCACACCTACTCTAACCAGGCCATGGCCTGTAATAGTATCACTCCCTTTGGGTTTATGGGAGGGCCATTTTTATTCAAACTACCACAAAGATATGGCAAAATTTTGCATATATAATCAAAGATATAATCAATTGAAATAATTTAAAAGACCGAAATTAAATACTAGGTATTGCTTTCAATTATCTTGGGTCCTTATAATTGTTGTTGCCTTTACAGAGTAGCTTTGCCATATTCAACTTTAATCATTAAGATTATAAGTCAAAAGTTCCACTTAGTCATCTGTAGTGGAATTATGCCTAGAATCCCAGCATTCAGGAGGTTGAGTCAAAATGATTGAAAATTTGATGTCAGTTTGCAAAGCAGAACTCTGTCTCAGATAAACAAAAACCCCAATTTAAGTTGACAAAGTTTCAAGTTAGTAAATAAATCATATTTCAAACTAATTTTGGCATCATTAATTACATAATAATGAGAAATTAATGCAAATTTGGTATTGTTATAACAGATAGGTACTATGTGAGAGATGACAGAGTTAGGCAGTGAACAAAAACGGGAAATTTTTGAAGATCAAGACATAGAAAGTCTTTGCTTTAGAGGAAGACTAATTCATCTTGAAGGAATTGTTCGTAGAAATCTCTCAGATATGACTCAGTCTAAAGTAAGGCACATTTTCTTCTAAACTGGAGGGAAAAAAATCCTAGAAAGTGAAGCAAAACTTATGCTCTTATGCAGAAAAGAGAATTAGCAATCAGTTCACTTAAATATTTTGCTGACATTTGCAAACAACTTTTTAAAAGGACATTTTGATCTCTTCTTTCTACTTATGGTAAAATGTATTTATAATTAATGATAAACTGAGTGAAAAGCTGTTAAACAAAAATTCTGCTAAAGTTTTGCTTATTTGGAAGATTCTCAGCCTAGGTAAAAATGAAAAAGATGGTATAATAGTTTGCATTAAAACTGTAGTGTAGGCAAAAATTAGTATGGTTTTACAGACTTTTAAAAATATATCATAAAGAGAGTAGGCTTTACAGAATTTTGTTAAAATATCACAAAGAAGAAAGGGTCATGATAGCCACACAGAATAAATGTCCTTTTAAAAGATAAATAACCTTACATGTGTTCTCAAATGAGAGGCCTTCAAGGTATCAAAGAGCATGCCCCCTCAGTCATTCTGTTAGAGCTGCTTTGTTTATAGCTATATTTATGGAACTCTGATACAAAGCAGTAGAAAAAGGATAGAGTTTATCTTTAATTGATAAATGTATTTTAATATAAGAGTAGATCCATTGGAGTACATAATAGAATTAATGATGGTTTATATTCTTACAATCTTTAACATAATTGTTATTGATATAGGATTCAATGGCATTTAGTACATATTGATATATGTACTAAAAATCTGCCCATTGAAAGACTATAATTCAGTAGAAAATGTTCTTTAAATATTTGTTTCAATCAGGCTGGTATGTCCCTTATATCTCTTGTGTTTATTATGAATACTTCTTTTTCTCTTCAAGCAAATCTTTGACAAAGAACTGATTCATTGTTTTAGTAATACATTTCATATTCAGGATTTTCCTCCTTTCTTCCTTCTGGTATAAGTTAAGATATATTTTTTATCTATGAGATTTCCTATACTGATAGTAATAGATGGAGAATTAATATGAAGAATGTTGAAACAAAACTAAAGGGACAAATGGAAACAACAGCAGGGGGAAAATGGAGAATAATATGAACTATCTTCAACATATATGCAT
Organism: Ondatra zibethicus; assembly: GCA_004026605.1. Lineage (NCBI taxonomy): Eukaryota > Metazoa > Chordata > Mammalia > Rodentia > Cricetidae > Ondatra > Ondatra zibethicus. Next base: position 24,132 of record PVIU01015758.1, read on the forward strand.
CTATGAAAGATTATTTTTAAATTTAAAGAATTTAAATACAGGTAACTGCATAGGTGAATAAATCCTCTCACAGAAGTAATTAGGTTATTAAACGAAAATCCCAGTGCCATTCCAGTACCAGAACCAGGGCAAGCTAACTTCAATGATGGAATAACATAAGGCAGTATGATCAGAGAGGTACATGAGACGCCTAAGAAAATACAAGCTACTGTTACTGCTTTTCATTGACTACCAAAAAGAAGAATGTAAGTGTCATTATTAGGTACTTGTAATATTGTTTAGACAAAATACTGTAACATATTTAAAGAAAAGAGTTTTGTGGGTTTTGTTAAATGCCATTGAATCCTATCAGTGTGACTCATGTGTGCATTAGTTTGATACCAGTCACTGGAGGCTAGGTCGACTCTCAATGGCGACACCTTCAAATAAAATATATTTTCTTTTCACAATGACCATCAAATGTCAATAGCTACTCAGTTAGGTATGGGACCTCATGAGCTCTGCTACCATTTATGCTAAAACTTTGACTGGGTTTATCTTATATGGGTACTACACAGATAGCTAAATTTGCTTTGGGTTCATGACTGCAATGATCTTGTAATTTCCAGAAGACAGCATTTAAGGGATTTTGGGGTGGGGGATATAGTGAAGTTAGGAGTGGAAAATGATTAAAATACATTGAATATAAGTATATGAAAGTTTCAAGCAAAAAATATAAATACAAAGATATGATGTGGGATTCCCCTCTGTATGATGTGATTGCCATAGATTATTAAAGAAACTGCTTTCAACCTATAGCAGGGCAGAACAGAGGTAGGCAGAGAAAACTAAACTGAATGCTGGAGGAAGAAGGCATAGTCAGGAGATGCCATGTAGCAATAGCTGGGAGCAGATGCGCCGGAACTTTACCCAGTAAGCCACAGCCTGATGTCTATACACAGATTAAAAGAAATGGTTTAATTTAAGATATGTGTTAGCCAGAAATATACTTAAGTTATTGGCCAAACAGTATTGCAAATAATATAGTTTCTCTTTGGTTATTTCAGAGCTGAGCAGCTGGGAACTAACTACCAGCCTCCCACAACAAAGATAAAAATCAGTAAGTATAAAAATGTTGCAAATTGGATCAACTGTTTTAATAAAAATGACCATGGTAAAAGTTGGTATGGGGAATAATAAAAAGGAGGAAAGGTTTATTAGGGGTCTAGGAAATACAGTCTATCATAGTAGGGAAAGTATGGTATCAAGACCATCTGATCACATTGCATCCAAACTCAGTTTACTAGTTATTTCTTTTTGTCATCTTGGCATGAGTCATCTGGAAAGAGGGAACTTGAACTGAGATTGTTCTATAGGCAAATTTGTAGAGTATTTTTGTAATTAGTGATTCATGTGAGAGGTTTCTGTCCACTGTGGGTTGTGCCTCCCCCAGAGAAGGTGATTTTAATTGGTATAAGAATGAATGTTGAGTAAGCAACTAAGAGCAAACCATTAATTAAGCAACAATACTCCATTGTCTCTGGTCTCTGCTTCAGTTGCTAGCTCCAGGTTACTGCCTAGTGTTCCTTCCTTGGCTTCTCATAATAATGGATGTACCAAAACATTTAAGACACATTAAACCTCTCTTCCTCAAATTTTTTTGTTCATTGTGCTCATCATAGCCATATAAGACAGTCAAAAATAAAGTATTGTTGAATGTTGGTTCTCAGCTCACTTTATGTTATAATTAATATGTTAATATTTAGTTCAGGACCTAAACTCATGGAATGGTATCACTCACATTAAGGGATGAGGCTTTTTACCTCATCCTAATCTAGATAGTCCCTCAATGATGTATCTACAGATTTATTTATATTGTAAATTTAAATCCAATCAAGTTGGCATTCAAGATCAACCATCACATATCCTGGTACTGAAAACTTCATACACTCTGGTATCAGGACACAGAGAAATAAGACTATAATTATGCTAGAAACTTCCTTCTTTCTGGATTCCATAGTTCCAGAATGTGCTACAAAGGTTTCTTGTATAGAATGGTCAGCAACACAACCATGAACCCTGTCAACTACAATAATGTTTACTGCTAGGCAAGATATGTCCCCTGGTACAATAATGCCATGACAGTTATTCGAGTAATTTACTGCTTTCTAATTGGATCCAAAGTCTGTCCAAAGGATAAATTTGTCATGTTATTCTGTATATGTGCTGCTTTTATTGGATAATAAATAAAGCTATTTTAGTCAATGGTTTAGCAGAGTAAGGCTAGGTGGGAAATCCTAACAAAGATATATAAAGAGAGTAGGCAGAGTCAGAGATGCCATGCAGTTGCTGAAGAAGGAAGATTCCAGAACCTTGCCCAGTAAGCGTCAGCCTTGTGGTGATAACAGTTTAATAGAAAAGGGCTAATTCAAGATGTAAGAGCCATCTAGAAGTATACCTGCATCATTGGCCAAGCAGTGTTGTAATTGGACGTAGGCTTGCTTTTTCTACTTCTGTTTTTCTGGCCAGGGACTCCCTGACTCTTAGGAAAGCAATTCCCTGGAGAAATTGCTATCCAGTTCCTGGGTCAAGTGGAACTGGATTTTGCTTACTTGGGAGAAACTAACCTCTCTTGCTGTGATTGCTGAAGAAATTACTACCTAGAGTAGCATATTATGGAACCAAAATACATTAGCTATAAAAACATTTATACTCTTTCTTGATTCTAAAATTACAAAGTTACTTTTTGTTTCTCACATTTTATTCCTATAGGTGATCACAGCTACTCCAATTTAACCACTTTCTGTAAGTTACTGTCCTCCATTAAGAAAAAAAATTTCTGCTAGCCTCTTCTTCCTTCTCAACACTATAACATTTTTCAGTTTTCTTTGTGAAACTTTTATCTTTTATATTCTACTCTGAATTCTCACTAGATAATGTTTTGAAGCAAACCTTTCATATACTTTAAGGCCAAAATAGGTTAGTGTTTATCTAAAATGTTCACATATTATGAAAGCTTAAAAATAAAGCAGATGTGTTTAATCATTACACTTAATGGCCTGACGATATCTCATCTAGGTTGGGTAATGTTTCCTGGTACTGAAAGAGAAATATAGATACCTACGGAATGCCCCATGCTCAGTTAATAATTGATTTTTAATGGGCTTGGGTTATGTGATTTAAGAAGTTAACAATCCCAACTATACACTGCATGGGTAGATGTCTAAGATCTTAGAAGGTGACTATCACTGTTGTGACATAATCTTTTTGTACATGGTGAAGATGTATCATTCTGATTGATCCACAAAGATGCTAGGAGGAGTCAGAAGGAGATTCCTGGAAAACAGATAAAGCATCAAGGGCCTTACAAATGAAGGTAATTTAGCCATGTAAAAAAGTAAATTAAAATATATGGGTTTATTTAAGTTATAGAACTAGTTAGAAACAATCTTAAGCTATCGACCAAGCTTTCATAGTGAATAAGAAGTCTCTGCTTGGAGATTTGGGAGCTGATGGGAAGGACAGACAAAGACTAGCTACATATCCAAGTTTGAAGACACTAGATAGATCTATAACATCTGATTCAGGAAGAGAACTTTTTTCTTCTTTTTTTCTTTGAGATATACAGGCAAAAATTATATAGTTTAGACTCAATAAAAATTAGAAAGTAAAAATCATTGACCAAAAGTGACATTTAGAGAAGTAGTTTCACCTATAAGGACATCTTTATCTCTAATGTTTATTTCTTTAAAGGCAAATTTAAAAAACATAGTACCTTAGGTATACAAGGGAAGATTTACTCTTTGATCATTATTGTTATTTGGCCTTTCTTACTCTTCAAAGACATAGAAATATAAGATTTTAACTATATTTCTTTGAATGAGTACATGTCTGTTTACAGTAATGGTTTTCTTGTAATTGTCTATATGTGCCATTTTAAGCAATAAGAACTGAGTAGCAAAAATCTATAGCTAATTTATATGTGCATTTTCACAAAATGTTGTATTATACTATTTTTTGAATTTGATTAATTTAAATGTATATATAAATACAAACATTTGTGGTATATATTAAAAGGCCTGGTAAACACATGCTGCCTTATGAACTTATTCTTACCTTCTTGAATTGTATTTAAGTGGAGACTTAGAGTCTATAAAATATGTCTCATAAAATGGCAAGTGCTTTAAACACAGTAGCAGGAGATATATTACCCTGTAAAGCAAGTATTTTAAGAGAAACTATTGACATCTAATAGCCTTTACTATTGGAGCTAGTGAATTAGTTTGTCAAAGTATTTGTTATAGAAATAAGCATCCCACCTAATCCCCCCTCACACACACACAAAATTTGGGCCTGGTGACATGTGTCTTTAAACCTCAATTCTTTGGCAGCACAAACTAGAGGATTCCTGTAACTTGCTGGTCTGTAAGGTTAGCCAATCAGTAAGCTCTAGTTAGTGAGAAAGCCTGTTCTCAAAATGTAAAGTGGAAGGAAATGTAGAAAGATACCCAGTATCAACCCCTTGCCACCACAAGCATATGTACACATACATGAACACATATATACACACACCAAAAAGATAGTCAAAACAGCATTTGTTAGAGTCACAGGACAAAAGTTTCATTAAGCTTCAGAGCATAAAATTTCTACTCAAATTTTAAGAAGCATTTTCTTCTAAAACAGATTTTAAAAAGATTTTTAAATTTATGTTTCATTTGCCTAATCATATCATAAAAACATGAGAAGTCATACAAATAATTCAGTGTTGATGAACTGTCTGTCATGTATATTACAATCCTTTTATTATTTTAATTTATGTGGATACCAGGAGTATTCTTAATGTACAAATAATTAACATAAGATTGTTTTAAATTTTTATTTATCTTTCATACCAACCACAGTTCTCTCTCTCTCTCTTCCCTCCTCTTACTGCATCTTCCCCGACCCTATTTTTTATTCTTACTCTCTCCTTCACAAGCTCACAGAAACAACCTTCAGCCCACAATCATGTCCAGAACACCTAAACTGCTTCATAAAGAGTTAGACATCTATGTTTTTTCTATACAAATATTCACTTAAACTCTAAGAATACAAACAAAATAACTATGTAAAAGAATTTATTGGACTTGGTATACAGAAGTCTAATAGAGTAGTTTTTAGAACCCTAACTTCTCTTGAGAAATATCTCCTTTACTTCATGTGTTAGCAGTGCAGCATTGCATGTTTGATTGATTTTTTACTTAGAATTTTCATTCATGGGAAATAAAGCCTTAGGACACAATTAGGTCAGTGTTGACTCAAAATACTGGAATGTTAATCTGACTCTCCCAAATACTTACTCATTGACATAAAATGCTCAAATGACACAATTTCATTTTCACCACTACCCTTTATAGCATATTCACAGTGATAAGTGCTTCTAATCAGCCAACCTCCATCAGCACTGTGACCAGTTGTTGAGAAGTACCACAGTGATGCAACTTAATTTTTTCAATTTTTTATTCATTTTTACATACCAACCACAGTTTCCCCTCCTTCATCTACTCCTCCACCCCACTCCCCTGCAACCTGCCCCCATCCACTCTTCTGAAAGGGTAATCCACAGCCAAGCACCAGGCCAATCTCCAGGAGTCTAGTCAAAAGGATTATATGATCAAGGGGGGAAACAAGATCAAGACATGGAAGCCCACAGAGAAAGCTGACCCAAGCTTATGAGAACCCACAGCCTCTAGGACCAACAGTTAGGGAGTGGGCATGAGATTGATGTAGGCCCTCTATAGTGTATAACTGCTGTGTAGCTTTTTATGTTTGTGGGACACCTGACAGTGGGACCAGAATCTATCCTTGGTGCAAGAGCTGAAGATTTGGAGCTTATTCCCTATGGAGGGATACCTTGCTCAGCCTTGATGCAGAAGGGAGGGGCTTGGTCCTGCCTAAAATTAATGTGCCAGGCTTTGTTAACATAAGATTTTTTTTAACCCGGGGCTGTTTGGTAAACATAAGATTTTTAAACCCACAATGCATATAAAATTATAAACATCTGTTTGTAAAATACCTTTGTTGAATTTTATTTTCATTTTCAAATTTCAGGAGACACAATACAAGAAATACTAATATGTAGAGTCTAGGTAAGTTTGTAAACAATCTTAAGAGCCATTTTAATGCCAAGCTTATTAATTACTTTTGACCCTACCAGTGACTGGGCTATGCTTAATTTGGAATCATTATGTGTTCTACTTTGCTCCAAAAATACAAATTTTTGAATATACAGATTTAGGATTGAAGATTGCCTAAATCTATGGAAGAAATAATCAGCAGTCTAGCAAAAAATGAGAAATGATAAACAGAAATAAAAGCTATACTATTTTTGCCTTTTTGAAAAAACAGCCCATCATTATTAACAACTATGTGCATGTATATATTTTTTACATGGACTTACATTTTAATATTCTTTGTGTAGATGATAGTTTCTGTCCCAACCAATTCCGAAGCCATTCAGTCCCAAAGAAGTACACAGAGGGTTATAGTAACTATAAACTGTTTGCTCTGTTAGCTCAGGTTTATTATTAGCTAGCTCTTACAACTTATATTAACCCATAATTCTTGTCTATGTTTAGGCATGTGGCTTTGTACCTTTTCTCAGTAAGGCATTCTCATCTTGCTTCCTCTGCATCTTGCTAGTGACTGACTCTTCCCAGAATTCTCTAAGACTGTTCACCTCATCTATACTTCCTTCTTGGCTACTGGCCAATCAAGATTTTATGAAACTAATATTTGTGGCAAATATTTATAGTATACAAGAACATTATCTTACAGCACTTTGTATACTAATGTTGGCTTAAAAATGAGTGGTCAGGTAAATTATCAATGTTAAATTTGTTCATTTCATATTGATTTAAAGTATGAGGATAAATTTAAAGGAAAATAAATGCTAAAAGTTTATCAAACATTTTCTTTGCCTTCCAAGCCTGTGATGATTAATTTTCATTGTTAGTTTGACTGGGTCTGTGAGGGCATACCCAATAAGGGTTTACTAAGGGGAGAAAACTCTACCACAGAGTAGGAAGAACTGTCTGGTGGTAGTCAAGATATAAGGAATTTAAAACAAAATGCATGAGTGCTTGCTTGGTTCCTTGTTGCTTTGTCATTATACACTATTGTTACCATCCTTTGCTTACATTGGTTCCTAACTTCTTCAGCTTTCCTGTGTGGATTGAGGACCAGCAACCATGCCAGAATCTTTCAGGCCTTCAAAACCAGACTGGGGGTAGCTGAGATAACCAGGTTCTCATCTTCTCCACCATATAAATTGCTATGTTGGACTACCTAGCTCTTATTATGTAAAGCAAATCTAAAATCTTTGTAATATATATTCATTGTTATTTATATTACTTTCCAGCACCCTCACTAATCAAAGGCCAAAATGAGAAGAAAATAATTTTAAATAAAGGAAGTTTCTAAGTGTCTGTAATGATAAAAACTTACATGTCTAACAAAATTTGGTTTTTAATTGATTTGAAGAAAAATACTTAAATAAATGAGAAAAGAGAAAGGGAAAATGAGTAAGGAATTGGAGGTATATTTGCTCAAAACACATTTACATGTATGGAATCCTTAATCAATCAAAATTAATCTGAAAATCATGTTTTCTAAATTCTCTAAATAAAAAGATGAGAAAATAATTATAAAATTTGAAAACAGCTATGAAAGTAATTGATATAAAATATAATTTTAGTAATGAGGGTTAATGGAAAAAATAAATGCTTTTAGATAAGGGATGATTTTATAGGTCTATTTTATCATGATTTAAGTGGTCATTACACAATAGAAATGGCTATTACTGGGAAAAGGCACCATGACCAAGGCAACTTATAAAAGTGACTTGCTTACAATTTCAGATTGTTAGTCCATAATAATGATGGCATGGAGTATAATGACAGCCAATTAGGCATGGTATTGCAGCTGTAGCTGAGAGTTTATATCTGACCTGAAAGTTACAGACAGAGAGAGATTGATATTAGGTCTCATATGGGCTTTTGAAACCTCAACACACATCCCCAGTGACACACCTCCTCCCCCAAGACCACCATCTTTTAATCCATTCTAAACAGTCTACCAACTGGGAAACAAACATTCAAATATATGAGCCTATAAGGGGGGGTCATTAAAACAATCATTTAAAAAGGACATTAGGAAATATCAGAAGGTTAAATTCTGTCACAAGGTTTATGAAAGTTGAAACCTAAAAGTAGTATAGGTTTATTTAAAATTCATATTTTTCTTAACTTTCTTCTAAGTGTTATACAGTAGCTAAATGTTAAGCAACAGTGAATCCCTCAATACTAATGGAATTGACCTTCTGGATGTTCAATAACCATCCTTTAGACCAAATACTATGAATATATAAAGGCTAACAAGACAGTCAATATGTTGCCCTATGCTTATACATCTTCATTGGCCAGGTGCCAGGATACCACAGAACTAAGGAATGATTTTATAAATGGAATTTGTCTCTGTATTGTAGTTAGTATCTCTGTAAATTTTCTACCTTGTATTTTATTAGATCATATTTAGGAGTTAATGAGATTTTTCTCTTCCAAATTCACTTCAAACGGCTACCCTTCAAGCTATAAGCTAAGGCACACTTGTCCTTATATCAGACAGATTGAGACTTGCATAGGTAAGGTCTACATTTCCATTCAATATGAAAAAAAATCAAAAGTTATTTTATCGTGGAAGACGAAAAGATTTATTTCTTGAACAACCTTTAAATCCCTCTTAACATTGTTTTTTTTTTAAATAGTAGGCCTTAAACTTATGCTGTTAAGTCTAGTTTTAAGCACAGTATGTTACTAAGCTAGATTGACCACTACTTCCCTATCTAATATCTGATAACTCTTCATCAACCACTTGATAATTAAGTTCTTGCTTCTTCTTTAGCAAGAATATTTTTAGGTTTGTTTGTCAAGAATATTCTGTACTTGTAACTTAATGAGCACCTGGTAAAATTTCATCTACTCATCCTTTTATAACTGCTTTTTGTTACAAATCCAAAGATAAATTAGCTATATTCAGAGATTAGTTCAGCCTGTCTTTCTCTGATTGTGATAATCTTGACCTCTATTTCTACAATTTGTGGTAAAAATGTCATTATTTTAAGAAGCATTATAACAATTTTTTCTTTAAGAAAAGCTGTGTTTAGAATCCACTAATAGAGCTATTTCTTTAAAGTTATAGAAATGGCAACATAGACAATTTGAGTAGTTCTCTATTTGCCATAAATAATGGGACTCACAGATAACAATATAAGAAACAGTGTTACAGATAATCTGGGTTGAGATAGGACAAGATGGTGTTTGAGTCTTTGTTACTTAGTCACAATTAGATCAAGTATGACTTTCAAGAAATCAGTAGCTTCACAGCATCTACATCATTTATCTTTTGAGAGTAACACCTCCTCCACCTCTTCCACAGGATTCCCTGAATGCCACCTAATGTTTGGCTGTGGGTCTCTGCATCTGTTTCCAACAACTTCTTAGTGAAACCTCTTGCATGACAATTAGGCTAGGCAATGATCTATGAGTATAACATATAATCAGGAATCATCAGTTCATTGACATTTTTGACTATTTTGCCAGTCATGTTTGTTTTCTATTCTAGGTCTCTGGGTCCTGGTCCTTCAAGCACTGTCAGAGGTGGGCTTGTGCACATAGTATGTGTCTAAAGCTGGACCAATTGTTGGTTAGCCACTCCCATAATTTCTTTGCCACCCTCATTCCTGAATGTCTTGTATGCAGGGTAAATGGTTAGTCCGAGTTTATGTGATTGGGTTGTGGCCAAGAACGTCACAAGAAAACCTAGAAAATGAATTAACCTGAGCCCATAGGGGTTCACAGAGACTGAACTGCCAACTAGAGAATTTGCATGGGACTGACCTACACTTTCTGTGCAAATGTAACAGTCGTCTTCTTGTGGGAATCCTAACAAAGGAAGCAGGGGCTGTCTCTGAATCTGTTACATTCTTTTGTGACCCTTTCCTCCTACTGGAGTTCCTCATCCAATGTATAAGTATCTTAATCGGAGGTTGTAATGTACATTGCAGTATGGTAAATATGTATACCAATACATAACCAATGTTTCAAACAGAGGTAGAAGCATACATGCATACAATATTTAATATAATTTAACTTTTATCAATATACAGAAATCTATACCAATATGATTGTCTAAAAACAATAACTCGTAAATATAATGTTTTATCCCATCATCCAAATATCCCTTTTTTTTTGAATCTATAAAATTCCTCCCCCATCCCTCAACCATATACCAGTTATAATCAACCCCTAATTGATGTCCCTAAGCTTGAGGGCAAACTTTGCTGGGAGAGGGGACGTCATCCTCTAAAGTTACTTCCAGCTGTCACGGGGGCGATATTCTTTCTAGGGGATGCTGTTAAAATAAATGATGGTTAAATTACTAGATTAACATTTGGCCTGGTAAAATTGCAAACAGTCTCTGAGTATTTCATGGAGGTCTGGCCAGAATGTTGTAAAAGGAGTGCACCATGTAAGCTAACCAAATTGGAACCATCCTGTGCAGCTGGTATCCAAACAGGTCTCATAGTAGCGCTATCAGCATCATGATGTCATAGTAACTGGGTAGAGTTGTTGTAGGGCCCCATCTTCATCCTGGAAACTTCAAAGATTACTGCAGGAAAATTTATTGTCTATTATGGAAAACTTAAGCATTATTTATGTGAACATACATACATATTCAATGAAAGGCATGTTAAAGACAGAAATAGATATGAAGAAAGCAAAGAAGTTTTTTTTCCATACATTGTTTTGTTTTATTTTTTCCATTCAAGAACATAATTAAAGAAATAAAATTTTTACCTTTCTTCCACTTCTCCCGGTCCCCTCCCACTACCTCCCCACCCCTCCTCCCTCCCCCTTCTTCCTTGAATGAGGGCATGGTGCCCTT
>PVIU01015758.1:35193-47288 GCA_004026605.1 Ondatra zibethicus
CATTCAAAAAGACTCGGTTCTCAAAAAGATAATACATGCAGAAGAGATAGGTCCTGGTGTCATTGTTGATGGGTTCTCCATCTGCCAACTTTTGCCGCCACATTCAGAGAGTCTGGTTTGATCATATGCTCATTCAGTCCCAGTCCAGCTGGATTGGTGCGCTCCCATTAGTTCAGGCACACTGTCTCAGTAGGTGGACAAGCCCCTCACGGTCCTAATTTCCTAACTCATCTTCTCCCACCTTCTGCTCTTCACCTGCACCTTGGGGGCTCAATCCATTGCTCTGATGTGAATGTGGGTCTCTGTCTCTATCTCCATCCATCGGATGAAAGCAAAGAAGTTTTATAAACTATTTTCTCCTTCTGTCTAATATCATGGCTCATGACATGAGACAGAAGCTCTGGGTTTTCTCTTAATAACAGGCTTAGAATTAGAGAGGGACTGAGCCAGAGTCCAACTCCAAAACCAGCTCCATGTATTTATAAATATAAGTATATTTGTGTGCCGCTAAAAGTATGTTATGAATATTTTCACTTACAGAACCTATTTTCTTGCTGATCCTTATAGGGTTGTAAACTGTTTCCATCTGTCCGTATTCAAATATCCATGGTCCCTTGTATTTTGTGAAGATGAGTGTTGTCCTGCAAAGATAAGAACAGAACCCTGCCCCCATCCTATATTCCTATCTTACCACCTGTATGATTATCATCATTGTAGATGAGCTGTCATTCCTCCTTTCCAAGAGGTTTCTCCTCCTCAAGCCAAACCTTTATTAATTTCGATGGTATCCACAATTTTTCTTCTCCTGTGGAAACAAGAGCAAAACCCCTTCCCCAACGCAGCACATCTCCTGGCTTCCATTGCGAGGTCTGCACATCCTTGAAATAAACCGGTTGATTTAATTCAGCAGACTTTTCCATTATCCAATGTCTTTCTGCTGCTGTTGTCCCTTTCTCATTAGCATTAAGAAAATTCAAGGTTAATAAAGCATTATGTAATCTATTTCTGGGGGCATTTCCCACCCCTTTCTGCTTGTTTAACATATCATTTATAGTTTGATTTGATCTTTCAATAACTGTTTGACCTGTAGGGTTGTGAGGTATACCTGTAACGTGCTTAGTATTATAATAAGCAAAAAACTGCTTCATTTTCCTAGAGACATAGGCTGGACCATTATCTGTCTTTATTTGTGCAGGTATACCCATTATGGCCATGACTTCTATTAAATGTGTGATTACTGAATCAGCTTTTTCTGAGCTTAAAGCCGTTGTCCATTGAAAACCTGAATAAGTGTCAATGGTGTGGTGTACATATTTTAACTTGCCAAATTCTGCAAAGTGGAACACATCCATCTGCCAAATTTCATTCCTTTGAGTACCCTTTGGGTTAGTCCCTGTAGGTAATGGTGTTTGATTATATAAAGAGCAAGTAGGGCATCTCTTTATAATCTCCTTAGCTTGTTGCCACGTTATAGAAAATTCCTTCTTCAAACCCTTGCTATTGACATGGTGTTTTTTATGGAATTCAGAGGCCTGCAGTGCACTTCCAATCAATAATTGATCAAACTCTGCATTACCTTGTGCTAGAGGACCGGGCAGACCTATATGGGATTGGATGTGCATTATGTATATCGGGGAAAGCCTATTCCTGATCATGTCTTATACCTGGATAAGCAATGAAGTCAGTTCTGTATCATCTGGTATAAATTCAGTGGCTTCAATATGTAAAATAACTCTTTCTGCATATTGCGAGTCAGTAACTATATTAAGAGGTTCTTTAAAATCCCTCAGCACCATGAGAATGGCATATAATTCTGCCTTCTGGACAGAATTATAAGGGCTTTGTTCCACCTTACTCAATTTGTCCGATTTGTACCCTGCCTTCCCTGATTTATTAACATTAGTATAAAATGTGCGGGCTCCAGTTATTGGAGCATCACGTACAATTCGAGGAAGAATCCAAGAAGTTCTCTTTATAAGGTTAAGCCTATCGCTTTTGGGATAGTTAGTATTAATTTCTCCCAAAAAATTAGCACAAGCTCTTTGCCACGGTTCATTGTCTTCCCATAACTTTCTTATCTCATCAGCAGTGAAAGGCACTATAATTTCTGCTAGATCTATGCCTGCTAGTTGACGAAGTCTCAGTTTAACTTTTATAATCAGTTCAGAGACCTTTTCCACATAAGTTTTTAATTTTTTACTTGGTTTATGTGGTAAAAAGATCCATTCTAAAATAATATCATCTCTATGCATTAAAATTCCTGTAGGAGAAATTCTGGAAGGCATTATGACAAGAATACAACTAAGCTCTGGATTTACCCTATCCACATGTGCCTCCTGTAATTTTTAGTCAACCATTGTCAATTCCTTTTGTGCTTCAGCTGTTAATTCTCTAGGACTATTCAAGTTTTTATCACCATCTAATGTTTTGTTTAAATGAATTATTAGATCAGGTGTTATCCCAACAGCCCGCCATAGGTTGGAGATGTCTCCTAACAATCTTTGAAAATCATTTAGAGTACGTAACTGATCTCTCCTAATTTGTGCCTTTTATGTCTTAATTTATTGTAAACCTATTTTATAACCTAGATAATTGACAGATTCTCCTCTCTGTATCTTTTCAGGAACAATCTGCAATCCCCATTTAGGTAAAACTATCTTTACTTTTTCAAACAGTCTTTCTAAGGTATCTATGTTTGAATCAGATAGCAAAATGTCACCCATGTAATGGTGAATAATAGACTTAGGAAATTGTTTACATATCATTTCCAGTGGTTGACTTACAAAATATTGACACAGGGTGAGACTATTGAGCATTCCCTGTGGGAGCACGGTCCACTGGTACCTCCTGGTAGGCTGAGAATTATTATAAGTAGGCACTGTGAAGGCAAACTTCTCTCTATCCTTCTCTTGTAAAGGTATAGTGAAGGAACAATCCTTTAAATAAATAACTATAAGAGGCCATCCTTTTGGTAACAGAGAGGGCAGAGGAATTCCAGATTGTAGAGGGCCCATAGGTTGAATAACCTTGTTAATAGCTCTAAGATCTGTCACCATTCTCCATTTTCCAGATTTTTTCTTAACAACAAATACAGGAGAATTCCAAGGGCTGGTAGATTCTTCTATATGGTGAGCATCTAATTGCTCTTGTGCCAGCTGTTCTAAAGCCTGTAACTTTTTCTCAGCCAAAGGCCACTGCTTGATCCATATAGGTTCCTCAGTCAACCATTTTAAAGGCAAGGCTGTTGGTACATCTGAAGGGTTATCAATTGCTTTGTGTTCTTGCACAGCCCGAATGGTTGGCATTCATCGCCTGTAATATCTCCTAATATTTTCCTCAGAAACATATGCTTTAGGGGCAGCAGGAATGTTAATCTGGGTATTCCATTGCTGCAATAGGTCACGACCCCATAAATTCACTGGCTACATATGGCCTTAGTTTTCCTATTTGATCTTCTGGCCCTATGCATTTAACCCATCTCGTGATTTTTCTTACTCGAGATAAGGTTCCAATTCCCATGAACTGAACATCTACTTCCTGAAGAGGCCAATTCGGATGCCAAGAGTTTGGAGTAATGATACTTACATCTGCACCTGTTTCTAATAAGCCTTCAATAAAAATGCCATTTATACACACTTTTAGCTTAGGCCTTTGCTCATTTATAAAAGTCTGCCAGAATATATGTTTCCTCTGTCCCACCAGATGTCCTGATTCATTTTCCATCTTTATCTCATCATTCAGACCATTATTGCTTTCGACAGTTGTCATGGGGCCTTCTAATTTAACTGATGAGGCACATTCTCCATAGTAACCGAGAATGACTGGACCACATTCGTCATGGGGGCCTGCAAGAGGCCCCCCATGGCATTTCCCGATGGTATCAGGTTGCCTTGTCTATCTCTTGTTGACCTACATTCATTTGTCCAATGCTGGCCTTTGCCACACCTCCTACATAAACCTGAAGGCTGAGTCCTCTTGTTCCTGTTATTTCCAGAAGAGGCATTATTCCTGAAAATCTGTTGTCTACAATCCCTTCTCATATGTCCCATTTTACCACAATTAAAACACTTGGTATTTTGATGTCTTCTCTTACCATTGGAAATTGCTTCTCCTACCCACGCTTCAGTACCATAATCGAATGTGTCGACATTCATTGTATGCAAGACCCATTCATCCAAGGGTGCTGATCTGATCTTTAAAGGCCCTAGGATCCTTTTGCACTCTGTGGTGGCATTCTCATAAGCTAAAGCTTCAATTATTATACGTCTAGCTTCTGGGTCAGTTATCCCTATTTGTACAGCCCTAGTTAGTCTGTGTAAGAAGTCACTAAAGGGTTCTCTCTGACCCTGTTTTATCCTAAGATATGATTCTACTCTCTGCCCTGGTTCCTGCACTCTGTCGCAAGCCTTTAAAGCTGCTGTGGTACATACGGACAGGGTGTGTTCATCATAAAGAGCTTGGTCCTAAGGATCAGAGTAGAGTCCGTCACCTAGAATTTGATCTAGGGAAATCTCAGTTCCTTTTGCTCTTTCCTGTTGCTCTAAAACTTTTGCTTCCTCTTTAAAGAGACTTCTCCAGTGCAATTGTGGCCCACTTTCTAGGACAGCTGAGATTAACTGAGCCCAATCATAAAGTGTGTCTTTGTTACTGAAAGCCCAGGTTTTGACCATCTCCTTAACAAAGGAGGAATGTAGTCCATATGTCACAATTGCTTGTTTAATTTCCTTCAAATCACTCATACGCATGGGCTCCCATGTGCATTCCTTGACAACCTTAGAATATTTGGAGCCGGCTACCTTTTCTGATGTTATTACTGGGAAAGCAGGTAGAACTCTGGGGAAGCTATCCCGGAGAGTCTTATGCATTGAGGGAGTTAAATTTTGCCTCCATACCTTTTGCTTCTGGTCATCAAAATCAAGAATTTCCTCAATCCTTTCAAATCTGTTTATCACTGCTTTTTGCAAGGTCTGGATCTCTTGTCCAGTATTGTGCTCTAATGCCCGCATTGAGGACTCTAAGCCATGAAGTCTGTCCATTAGAGATAATGTCTCATCTTTGGACATAATCTTCATTGAAAGCACAGTACCTTCTTGCAGAAACATTCTATCAGTCAATTTGTCATACCCCTTTGACAGAGTCTGATTAATACATTCAACCATGCAAATCCTCTCAAATAACGTTTGAGCACCCAGTGTCATGGACTGAGTCACATGTTCCAAATTACCAGTTTTCTTCTCCAGAGTGCTGAATCTCTCCTTAAATGAATTATTAGTAAGTGTTAAGTCAGCTGTTTTATCCTCCAGAATGTTAAATCTCTCCTTAAATGAATTATTAGTAAATGTTAAGTCAGTTGTCTTCTCCTCCAGAATGTTAAATCTCTCCTTAAATGAATTATTATCAGACTGTACCTGTTCCAAATAAATCTCAGTTGACTGAATCCTGTTAAGCAAAATTCTAGCATCCTCTTTCAGATATAAAATCTCTTTTTTGAAAAGTTGGGTATCAGTCTGGACCATTTCTAAAAGCAGCTCATTTGACTGAGTTTTGGTATGTAAAGTGTTTGTACTGTCTTGTAGGTGTCTGACCTCCTCTTTAAGGAGCTTGGCACCAGTTTGAATTGTGTTTAAAAGCACAACAGCTGACTGAAAATTGTTAGTTAAGCTGATCGTTTTCTTTTTGAGATCTCCAATTTCTTTTCTAAGAAGCCTGGATTCAGCCTGTAAAGAGTGTATCATCCTATTCTTGTCAAGGCAGACTTTTACAAAAAAGGTACAGAATACAAGAAAAAAGGTGAATCCTAGAAATGGCCCTGTAGGGAGAGCTTCATATGTGTCTTGGAAGACCTCATACATGGTGTAAGTGAAAAAGCTATCTAAACCGCGGATTGTCAGGTTATCTGACATTTCACTCACCTGTGGTGTTTGAAGCAGGTGCAGTAACCGTATCTTGCCAGTAGGTGTTGCCGGTTGTGGTGGCACAGCGCACTTGAATTCACGTGCTCAGTTCAGATCTGAATTTAGGTGGAATATGGGGCTACAAAATATCTACTCAAATCAAGGAGTTAATTAGTATGAATCAAAGACCATGTGCTCTGTGAAGGTCTGCGGCCGGTCAATAGTCTCCCGTTCCATAGGCGCAAACTAGATGCTACAGAGGGAGAGTGGGCCGGCGCAGCTGCAGCGGCTGCCCAACACTGCCGAAACGCAGAAACTGCCCCTTGTGCCCAGAGGCGGCGGCATGTGGTGGGGGGATGAGCAGAAAAGCCTCTGCCCACAGCTGGTGAAGGCACAGAAATGGCCTGTGCCCGGCAGCGCAGTAGCTGCACGGGAGCCTGGAGGGTGTTCTTAAGCCCAGAGAGCTTAGTGTGACTCTAAAAGCCACGTGGGCGCCAGATGATGATGAATTATCAAGTCGGCACAAATCAATAACCAAGCCAGCTCAATAGAAACAGGTATTTTTATTGAAAGAAAAAAGGGGAACTCACTCTACCCAAGTCGTGATCCAATCCTTCTGGCCGACACTGCATGGAGAAAGAGTGCATAACTGTGTTCTCTCGATTTTCTACCTGGGGTCCCCGTAGCCACACCCCAACTTGATGTGATTGGCTAGTGGCTCTTCCCCCATCATCTGTAAGAGGGTCCTTCTGTATTTGGGTTGCTTTTATTGGTTAATAAAGAAACTGCCTTGGCCTTCTGATAGGACAGGGCTTAGATAGACAAGATAAAGAGAACAGAATGCTGGGAAGGGGACAGAGTTAGAGAGAGTAGCCCACCATGAAGCCTGCCAGGTCAGACATGCTGAATCTTTCCCCGTAAGCCACAACTCGTGGTGACACACAGATTATTAGAAATGGGTTAAACAAATATGTGAGAGTTAGCCAATAAGAGGCTAGAGCTAATGGGCCATGCAGTATTTAAATGAATACAGTTTCCGTGTAATTATTTTGGGTATAAGCTAGCCAGGCACTGGGCGGCTGGAGCCGGGTGGCCGCCAGGACGAAAAGCAGGCCCCCGCACCTCATTGCTACATGTTCTGGGTCATCCTGGTCAACATAGTGACTTGAAGAATGAAATTAAATTAAAATTTAAAAAAAATATCAATACTATTTTAGAATATAGAGTTTAGTAAAATATACTGACTTTAGATAAATAATCAGTCACTCAAGTGTTCAGTTCTCATGCTGATAATTGCTAGAGAATAGCATGAAGTGTGGACAAATGCAGGAGTATAACAGAGTAGGTAAAAAGTGTTATCTTGCCTTCTCTGCTTAATATTCTACCTTTGCTTAATTGCTCAGCCATTTTACATGATATTCTAAATTCTTTATTTATTCATTTATTTATTATGGTTTATTTTGGAGACAAGGTATCATTATGTATTTCAGACAGACTTGAAACTCATGCTATAGCTCAAGATGGCCTCAAACTCTCATTACTACTGTCTTAGCATCCCAAGAATGTGAGAAATTGTCATATGCCACTGTTACAAATCTATATAACTATAATAGAACATCCTGCCTAGGTCTATATGAAAAGATAAAAAAGAATTAAAAATTAGCAATATGTACATGTTGAATCCAGATTGAGAAGAAAAGAAGACACACTCTGGATGAAAGTCTTGTTCAGCTTGCATCACTTCTGTAAACTCTGGTGTACCGTGGGACCCACGACCACCTCCCACCCTCCAAAATAGAAAGATTTGATACAGGAAAGTCTCTTCAATTTTCCTCCAAGGCCTTGAATACGTGAATCTTTGCCACTAAGTTTTGCTTCCCAGTTTTATGATGAGCACTGTCAATCTGAAAGTATGTTGACAAAAAGAATGTTTCGTAGATCTAGTTCTCAAAGCAGGCCCCCATTAGTAAGAAACTTCATATGTTCCCTAAGTCTATTGTGGCTTCTATTAAAAAAATGGCTTCCACAGTGCTAGAAATTTAGTTTGACCCTAAATTTTGCCTATCAATTATATAGTACATCAAGATAAATCTAAATTTTGTTTCTCCTCACGTTGTTTTTCTGATCAGATTATCTTTTACAAAAACTATTCTCTTGCAAGCTTGAAGCATTTTCATCAGTTGTCACATATTTCTTATTAGGTAGATACATTTCATTTTTCCTACTGGTTTAACAACAAACTATGGCTTCTATTTTATAATACCCTATTTTCAATTTTGTTCTAAAACAAGAACACAAATTTCTGTTAATATTTAAAAAAATATTTCTATACAACTATAAAATAATTTATGATTCTTATTGCTTTTATATTCATTTATATGAATTAGTCTTCCTATATACATTTGTCTATTTATTAAAATTTATAACAAATAATCCAGGTATGGTGGCATATGCCTTTAGTTCCAGCACTTGGGATCAAGAGGCAGGATGATCTATGAGGTTAAGAACAGCCTGATATACACAGTGAGTACCAGAACATTTAGAGACAGAGAAACCCTGTCTCAAAAAGCAAGAAAGGAAAAAAAAAACCCACAATTTTTTTCACATATTTTCCTTAAAATTTCTTGATTCTTTGTCTGTATTCTATTAATTTATGAAAAAATTTGCCCTGGCAAATTTTATATCAACTTGAGACAAGCTAGTGTCATAGGAAATAATGGAACCTCAATTGAAAAATATGCCTCCATAATTCAAGCTGTAGTACATTTTATTAATGAGTAATTGATGGGGGGGTTCTTATCACACTGGGAGCATTGCCAGGTGGATTGTCTTGTGTTCTAGCAGAAAGCAGGCTGAGCAAAGCCACAGGAGTAATCAGTAAACAACATTCCTCCATGGCCTCTGCATCATCTCATGTCTCCAGAATACTGCCCAATGTGAGTTCTTGTCCAGATTATTTTTGATGGTGAAAAGTAATATGAAAGTATAAGCCAAATAAACCCTTTCTTCTCCAAGATGTTTTAGTCATGGTGTTTTGTGATAGCAATAGGAACTCTAACTAGGACAAGATATTTGTTTCTCTGAGATAAAAGTAATGCATGAGTACTTGAAATTAACTTACTATGTAAGCATGAATTCTTGTAAGAGAATATTTTTTTTTACTATAACTATGATTTTGGATTTTAATGGGTGTATGTCAGCAATACAAAGAAATAGCAAATACTTAACAAAACATGATCAAATTGATGTGTACAGCATCCAGTACAACAAACTTAGAAATTACTCATAAAACTCTGATGCTCTAGCTTACTGTAAAAAGATCTCTCCACAGAGTGTTTCTGTAACTTCTGCACCGATAAGCATCCTGTTTCTTGTTTTTGACACAGAAATGTGACAAATAACAATACACACAAAAGGTAAATAAACATTTATATCCTAGCCTCCTACTATCAATCAGGAATTCTTGGCATACTACTTACCTTTGGGGTCTTTTAGAAGCAGTCCTTCCTCAGCTAAATTCTACCTTGTGTCTCTTCATATCTTCTAACCATTGGTAAATCCTTTATATCATCAATTCTGCTCTTCTATATCACGTTTCACAGTGCAATGCTACCAAGTATGTGAGAAGCCTTATACAACCTCTACAAATAATCTCAAAATATATTTTACAGGTAAATAACAACTGTAAAGTGCAGAATTTCCATATAATTCTTGAGAAATTAGATCTCTCCGTGTTTGGCAGCCTGCATATGCCTTGGAGGCATTTCTCCTAGGCCCTGTGATGTATAGACAAACAAACATATCATTCTCTGAAATCAGGGCTATGCCTGGGAGAGCTGGTAATGGTCTGAATCTACCACCTTCATGAAGGGGCTGCTTCAGGTCCTGAGAACCCAAATTTTTCATGACAAGAGGCTGAGACTATGAGCCCCAATGACACTTTAAATGTTTTTTTTTGATTCATCATTTTTTATATTTTTTAATTTTTTATTTTTTCCATTCAAAAATTGACCCTTCCTCCCCTTCTCCCATTCCCCTCCCGCTCCCCCACTAACCCTCCTCCCTCCTCCTCTATCCTCAAGAGAGGGCAGGGTACCCTGCCCTGTGAGAAGTCCAAGGCAATCCCCCCTCCATCCCGGCCTAGGAAGGTGTGCATCCAAGTAAACTAGGGTCCCAAAAAGCCAATACATTTTATATCTTACATAATTAATGTTTATTTTATTAATTCTTTAAGATTTCATACATTGTATTTTGATAATATTCTTATTCTGCACAATTCTCTCACATCTACCTCGTATTTCATACCCACCCAACTTTGTGTCCTTTCTTCCAACTTAAACCCATTAAGTCCAATTGGTACTGTACATATATTCTTTTGTATATGTGCCCACCTACTTGACCATTGTTGACCTACCAGGAGCTACACTCTATGAGAAAACTGACTGTGCCAATTCTGCCAGTTATCAATTACCAATAGTTACTAAACTTTGGCCTACCTTCCATCTGTGTTCTGCAATTTTGTCTGGCTGAAGCTCACATGCTGTGCATGATGTGAAAACTGCAGTGAGTTCATATCTCTAACTGCCCTGGAATACTCTCCTTCCTTTTATTTTAATTTAAATATATACTAAATTGTTTCACTTTTTATTTTTAACTGTCTAAATGATTTAAAATCAAAGGCCATATCTTACTCATTTTGTCATTGACAAAAACACAGAAGATATTTAATACACAGATTTAAATTGAACTAAACGCTAGAATTCCTTTGTCAGCCAACATAGTCAATACTTCTTTCTAGCTTAAAAATATCTCTAGCACATAATTCTTTCAATCATTGAGAAAATTTCCATACCCTTTACCCAGTGAATTATTAAGGCTGGTTTGATTCAGGATCACCAAAAGTACCTTAAAATTTTATCCACATCCATGAAAACACCACTGATATGACAATACAAATATGCTTTAAATATACAGCAAAAGGCTTGGAAAGGAGAGACAAATGTGAGCTTGAATCTCACTTTGGTGAGACAACTGTAAATAATGATTTCCTAATTGCTAAGCTGAAACTTACATCAAATTTTTTTGGATAACTATGCCAAATGTTACGTGGTGGCTTATGCAAAGAAGCTATTCAATGCTTGATGGTTCCCTTCTCTGGTTCAGATTTTGAGCTGTACTACTTACAATAGATTTTTTCTTTCTTTCCTTTTTCATTCCTTCCTTCCTTCTTTCCAGTCTGTAGTTGTGTTCATATTCCTATACTTCTCCTTCACTGCACTGTCTAATCTTCTGTAATCACATTGCTGTTGCTTTCCTGTTACCTTACATGTAGTGAAAAGAGGACATGTACTATTCATTGGGGATTTCAGGGTTACATTATTTTTTATCACCATCCATGGGAAAATCAACAATTTGTTTCCATACCTTGATAAGTATTAGGAATACTTAAAATCTAGAAATGTATGCTCAGATGTAACATGGAATCTGATTGGTCTTAATAACAAAAACCCAGAGTCAGATATTAGGGGTGAAAGCTGAAAGATCAGAGAAGCAGAGTAGCCAGCCACTAGTTCTAACCTCTATGAAATCCTCAGATTGAGTGGAGTATCCTCTCTCTACAAGTCCTCAGAATGAATGCCTTGAGCTCCTCTCTCCTCCTGCCTTACATTCCTGTCTTTGCCCAGTCATATCCCTTCCTGTCTCTAACTTTGTTGTGCTGGGATTAAAGGTATGAGCCATTACTGCCTGTCTCTGTTTCTCTTTTTGACTGGATCCATTTCATGTAGCCCAGAGTGGTCTTAAACACATAGAGATCCAGCTGCATCTGCCTCCCAAGTCCTAGGATTAAAGGTTTGTGCCACCACTGCATGGGCTTTATGGCTAACTAGTGTGGATAGCTCTGCAAGCTTTATTTGTTAAAGCACAAACAAGTATCACTACACTCAATTCTACTGATAATCATTTATGTTCATGAGAAAAGACTCCTAGAGCTCATTGAGAAAATAAGTAGTTATGAGGTACATCTTGATTATTTCCATTTTATGTTAAAATTTCCACTGGGAGATTATGGTGGATTTTATTATTATACTCTATTACTCTTTTTTTTTCCATACATTGTTTTGTTTTATTTTTTCCATTCAAGAACATAATTAAAGATAAAAAAAAAAATTTTTTTCCTTTCTTCCCCTTCTCCGGGTCCCC
>PVIU01015759.1:0-47278 GCA_004026605.1 Ondatra zibethicus
TTCCCAAGTCCTGAAAAGACCTTTCTCAAACTAGCTCCCCAGACACAGCGACCATTGCCTCCAGCCGCAGGGAGGCCTCTGAATTACCCACCTCCTGAGCTTCAGATGGTATCTGCCTGCAGCTGGACTTACCCTGCAGTCGTTGTGAAGCCTGGTGGCCTGTGGGTAGCTGGTCTAGGCAACACTTCCTCAGAAGGGTCAGGGTATGTCCCTCACTCTTTGGGGAAGGACAACTGCTCCCTGACCTCAGGGAGTGGCTGGATCTACAGCAACAAGACTACATGGAAGGGACCTGTGAGGAGCTCTGCCCCGTCACACCACTTGTCCTGACTAGGGTCTTTATATTATTACTATTACTATTATTAGAGACAGGGTCTCATTATGTACCTCAGACTGCCCTGCAACTCACTGTATAGACCAGGCTGATCTTCTTGAACCCACAGAGATCAACCTGCCTATGCCCCCCAAGTGCTGGGAATTAAGGCATGCGCCACTATATCCAGTCATGAGATTTTGTTTCATTTTTTTAATGTGCACATTTGTTTGTGTGAGGGTGTCGGATCCCCTCGAACTGGAGTTACAGATAGTTGTAAGTTGCCATGTGGGTGCTGGGAATTTAACCCGCATCCTCTGGAAGAACAGCCAGTGCTCTTAACCATTGAACTCTCTCTCTAGCCCCTGAAAAGGGTCTTAACAGCAGCCCATCCCCCCTCACTCCAGATCCGGGGCCCTGAGATGAACTATTTCAGGACCAGACTCTATGATCCATCACAGTCGACCCTAGTGTCCAAACAGGCTGTCTCCGCTGGCTGCTGCCTGTTGTTGGCAATCTGTTCCATCTGGCCAAGGATACCAAAGCTTATGTGACATTTCCTCAAGTAAACAGCCCAAGCTCAAGGCCATTTCTGGGGTCCAGGCTCTGGCTTTCCAGGGCTCTGACCAGGAAAGCGTGGTCACTGGAGCTTGCACGGAGCCATCTACCCTGTCCCTCTTGGGACCTGTCATAGACCCTGTAGTGAGGGCTTCACTTCCCAGGTTTGCCAGAGGGAACGAGTGTGCGCATCGGATGGATACAGAAGGTGTTCACTGGATGCTATCATCACAGAAGGCAAGTGATAAGCCAGCACATGTTCATGAAAACATCAGCACTCCTCGGGCACTGACTATACACAGCTCACCAGAACACTGAAGGAGACGGGAGCGGGACCCCTCAGATGCAGGCCACAGTGGCTGCTACCCAGAACACTGTGGGGCAGGTTGGAGACAAAGTGGAAGAGCAAGCACTTTAGAACACTCTGGGATACAGACAGGAGCAGTGTGCTAGCAGCCACACTAAGAGACGCATGAGATACAGAGTGGGTGTTCAGACTACTGGGGCCACTGTCCACTGTGTTCCTGACCTCAGCTGGGCAGGGGCTAGGGTTGCTGATCACACTACAGTGGACTCTGTAGCTGACCCCGAATGTCTGCAATCTAGAGTCAGAAAAGGCAGGGCAAGAGGGGGAAAGATCAGGGAGGTGAGCTGACAAAGGTCACCACAGGCCACAGGGACAAAAGTCTTCTAGAAACCCTGGAAAAGCAGGGACTATACATCCAATAAGGACCCGGGGTAACCAAGGATGCGAGTAAAAAGACTCTTGACACAAAAGCCCCTGGCCAGGCTGAGAACTGTACTTCTGCCCTCCCTGTCAGTAATCCTGAGCCTGTGACACCCACCAGCTTAGACACTAGAGCAGCGCAAGTGCCTGCAACAGACCCAGGTCTGACATCACATGATGACTCTACTGACGGCTGTAGTCGGTGAAGACAGACCCTGGTGTCCAGGCAGGAGATGGTGGCCAGGCCTCCCTCTGACACCTCCCCTACAGGGACAGGGAGAGAAGAATACATTGAGAAAACTTTGGCCCAGCTCCCTTGGGTCCTGAAGGCACCCTGATGGGCCGCAGACACTGGGCTTTTAGACCTCTGAGCAGAGTCTGGGCCACAGAGAGCCATACCTCACAGTGAGGGCACCACATGGTCCCTTGAACACCCTGGCCCCTTCCTCCCTGCCCGGCCACAGTTTTTATGACCTTGACACTTCTTGCTGTGCCCAAACAGCCTCCTCCCTGGTAGAGAGGGACCTCCATGCATATCTGCCAGCTTCAGAAATATGAGGGGTTGGAGAAACACGTGTAGGGGCAGAAGAACGCCAGGAAGGCAGCGAGGAATCAGAAAAGCTGGCCTCCAGGAAAGGAAGACTCTGGTGAGAAAGTACCCCAGAGACCCAAGCAGAAAGGGGCTGGGAAGGCCTCATCCGGGCTGAACACAAGAGAGCTCCTAGAGGCCTCAAGAACAAGGGTCCCCAAGGGAAGAGGAAGCAAATCAGCTGTGAAGAAGCGAGGAAAAAGTAAGAAGAGGCCCGGGGGTGGGGGGAACAGAGGGTTGAGATGGGCGTGTGGACCAGGAAGGATGGCTCCACCTGTCCAAATGCTGCAACCCAAAGTAGCTCCACCCAGCCCAAGGCTGCCAACGTACATCCTCCAGCTGAAGCCCAGGAGTTAGATGACAAACCCAAGAGCCAACCTGCATCTCCAGGCTCAGCCCAGGACAGCCACTCTACAACCATAGGCACAACCACACTCAGCCTCTGGTGGCTTGAACACTTGGTCCCCGCATGGTAGTGCTGCTTGGGAAGCCTAGGCGAACCAGCCTTGCTAGAGAAAGTATGTCATTTGGGCTGGGCTCTGAGAATGTAGTCTCCTGGCACTTTCAGGTGGTTCCCTCTGTTTCGTGATGCGAGCTCTCAGCTTCCTGCTCCGGCCACTGTGCTTGCCCCTTGTTGCCAAGCCTCCCATCACGAAGGGCTCTTAGCCCTCTGGAACCTTAAGTCAAATAAACTGTCTTCTAAAAGTCGCTTTCGCTTGTGCTGTCTTATCAGAGCAACAGGCAAGAGACCAATATGGCCTCGCCACCTGAAGCTCCATGGACATCGCTGATCTTCCCTGAGACAAGCCACGTTCATCCTTCACACCTTACCTTCCTCAGCTGCCCAGCTCAGCCAGCTGGCCACACAAGGTCCACAGAACTGGCACGTTGCTGCTACTGAATCCTGCCAGGCTTTTTCTTGCCCCTTCTCCCACATCCTGCTCCCCATTCTGCTGCAAGCCACCATCTGGGCCTCTACACACCCTGGCTGCCTTCCCACTCCCCTCACTACACCACCTTAAAAAACCAACTCAGGGCCTGCAACTTTTCCCCCAGACATCCAGGGCCCTCTTACGCAAGTGTCGTTTCAGTCAAAGGCCAGCCCTTCAGACAGACCTCCTCTGACTGCCCTTTCTGTCTCTCCCTCTTACCTGCTTTGTCCCTGAGGGGTCAATTTATATCTTCACTCCCTTATTGCCCTTCCTAGGAGGCTACTGCACCAGGACCAGACCCATACACTCTTACTGGTACCCTCAATAAGTATCTGAAGAATAAATCTCTTTGATATGGTTTGACCATGACTTCAATGGGTCCACTAAAGTGGACATGCCAAAGGCTAGGTTTCCAGCATGATGGGTTGGAATCCTTAAGAAGGGCAAGCGTGAGGTGGCTGTCCATGGCAGACCCCCTGGCAAGGGAGTGGTGCTGGTCTCTGAGGACCACTCTTTCTCTTAAAGGTGAACTCTTATAAAAGGAAACTATTCACACACACTTGGCCTCTTGTGCACGTGGCCATTTTCCTTTCTGCTTCCTTGTTACACTTTGATGTATCTAAGGTGCCCTGGCCAGGATGCTGGCACTACACTGTTGGGATCTTCCAGAGATTATGAATTCAACATCTTTCTTCCTTCTATACAGTTCTCAGCACCAGTTATTCTACTAAAACAGTAGCTCTCTGCCTTCCTAATGCTGCGACCCTTTAATACAGTTCATGTCGTGGTGACCCCCAGCCATACCATTATTGTCACTGCTACACTGTAAGTGTAATTTTGCTACTGTTATGAATCGTAAATATCTGACATGCAAGACATCTGATATGCAACCTCTGTTCAACCCCTAATGGGGTCACAACCCAAAGGTTGAGAACCACCGCATTAAAGCAACAGAAAGGGGCTAAAACCCTCCTCCAACACATTTCCTCGAGTAAGAATGGCGGCACCTGGCAGTGCCACCTTGCAGAAATGCCAGGCACATAGCCTGAGCACAGCGAGCCACGCCCAGTGCTGCAGTCAGTAAGATACTGCACTACACTTCCAGCATCCGCGCACTCACAGCAGCTTCCTGTCCCCACCAAGTACAGAGCTAGGCTTCCAGCTCCTGCCCTCTGGCCTCCAGGTGCCGTTTCAGCTCCTTTGAGCTTCAGCTGAGCAGCCGCAACACTGCCATTTTTCTCATTCTGAACTGACTCTAAAGAGCTCGCTCCTTCTTCCACTAATGACTATACATACTTCCAAGCAATAATGCTTTTCAAAATGAGGCAAACAAAAAAAACTTATGACCAAAAAAAAAGGAACCCTTTATAACAAATGCACAGATACAGGGCAGTCACTTGTCTCTGAATCTGGGCTGTTTGGGCTGTTCCTATGATCCAAACTCAGCTTCAAAATTAAGTGTGCAAAGACATAGTACTTCAAGGGTCACTGGAACATGAACAAAGGGAACTTGGACATCACTAAAAGGATTCCCCAACACCCATTATGCATTTGGCCAGCTGCTCTCCCTGTGCTGGGAGCCCAGTCCACACTCAAGCAATTGCTAATCAGCCTAGGCCTACCAGCAGCGAGAACACAGGCTCCATCCAGCTATGGAGCCCAGAAGCCTCCTACAGGAGAGTTCTGTGTGCACCACATCTAATGGAGAGTGGGTGAGGACGGCGGAATCTCCTAGCCAGGCCAGGAGCTCCTTTAATGCCCTGTACTAGTGTCCTCTGACTCCTTAAAACAACGGAAACATTCTCTCATGGCTCAAATCAGTGTTTGTCCCCTACAGGGTCCTGCAGCCTGGTGTGCTGGCTCCATAGAGATTCACAGCATAGAGATTCTGTGCACAGGTGGGACAGAGAGTGCCCAGGGTGGGTGAGGAGTGAATATGGCAAGCTTAGGGCACAAGGCACCATGTGACTGGTCTTGCCAGAAGGCTATCGGGAACCAGAGCCAGCATTGGCACACTCTAGCAGTACACTCCAAGGTCATGGTTTCTCAGGAGCAAGGGGAGGTCACACCTACACAGTGGTCTTGGCTAACATGGACCCTGCCCAGAAGCCCCCTCCTAAGACAGGTCCAGTATGTTCAGGAGTGCAAGGACAAACATTCAGAAGGTGGTGGCTCTGAGCCAAGAATCCCTGCCCCCAACCACCCTGCTATCCTCACCCCAGGTGGAAAAAAGATCCAAGCCATAAACCAGATGAAAAGAATACAGTGTTCCACCCCAGCACAGCTGAACTGACAATAGTCTGGGAACAGCGCGCTGCCGGAAGCAAGCACAGCCTTCTACAGACTAGCTCCAGGGCAATCACAGGGCATCCCAGGCTCTGCCTCAGCGAGCACTCGGGCCTCCATTATCTCCTTCTGCCATAATGAACTGGATATCACTGTCTTCAGGTTTTAGTCCCTCTCTTTCACCAGGCAAACCCTCCCAGTGTGGGGGCCACTTTCAAAATTTCCTGTAAGAAAAACAGTACTACCATAGAGCAACCCAGGAAAGAGAATGGGAAAGAATCTGGACAGCCCAGGCCATCCAGCGAGGAGGCCAGGTGCAGGCAGAAGCCCTCCACCATGCAGATGTTTGCTGCAGGCTCTTGGGACACCCCAGATCACCCTGACATTGACCCAGGGCCTCCACAAAGGCAAGAGACTCCCCTCAGTGGACACTCACTGAGTGCCACCTCGGGAGGGAGAAGGGAAGAGGACAGTGACAGGCATGGGAAAGCAGAGAACAGAGACACCGTCTACCCCTCTGTCCATGTGCCTGGTTGCTGAAAGCAGCGACCCTACCACACCAGGCTCACCGGCTAGCCAGCACCAGCGCCATGGTACTCACCACATTCCAGAAGAGCGGGTTGAACACAACGGTGAGCACAGCCGCCACAAAGCTGGGCTCTGTGGGGTCCACGTACCCCAGCAGCCAGGTCATAACGAAGAGATCTGCCTGCAAGGACAGAATTGCCATCAGCAGGAGACCTGTCTAGCAACACCCAGGATGCAAAGACCTCTGGGAAAATAGAGGAAGCTTGGGACATCCAAGTCCAGACAGAGTCACTGCACTTGAATCTCATAAGAGGGAAGATAAAAGGCTGAAACCAGTCAGCCGTGTCAACTGTCGGAAGGTGCTAGACTAACAACTGTGGAGGTGCTTGTGAGTACCGTATGCAGATGGCCATGGCTCCCAAGACAGGTTCCTCAGAAGGAAGTGACACTAACCCTGGACATGATGGAAATCTCAGATGAGGATTCTCTGGAGACCCAAGGAAAACCCAGGGGCCAAAACACATGGGAAGAGGAACTCAGCCTCAGAAGGCAACAGTAAAAGTTAATGGCCAAAGGCCATGGCCACCTCTCCCAGAGCCTCAGGAGGAGCAGTATGGCTGCAGCTGGAGATGGAGGTAACTCCACACACAGCACGAAGAGAGCATGCAGCAGCGCCCCTCCAGTTCACAGTGACCACGACCAGGGTCACAAGAGGTAGCCCAGGGGTACGGGTATAAACTCAGTGGCTGAGCACTGGCCTAGTACGTATACAACCTTGGATTCCATCTGCAATAACGCCACCAAAACAAAACCACCTATGTGACCAACCTAGAGAAATAAGGTACGGGCCATGTGTGAAGCCCCAACCACAACGGTAAACAGCTGCATCTGTGCACGAAGGCTCTGAGGGCTCGACGCCTGGGGCAGGTGTCAGTCCTGAGTTGTGTTATGCATTCGAGGATGCCTGGCAGCCTCCGATGCTGGCTCCCACCCACTGGAGGATGGCAGCTCCTCCCCACTGAGGCAACCAGAGGACGTCTCCAATATGTCCCATGGAAACAAACTCCCTGAGTGGGAGCCTCTGCCCACAGGAGAGGAGAGGAGGAACAGCCAGCCACTTTCGGCACCAGCTCTTTTCTTCAGTCAGGAAGTCCTGGCACTGGGTGGTATTGCTGGGTCCTTGGGCTCTTTTCTAAACATCCTTAATTTCCGTTTTAGGAAGGATCTCAAAGGCCCAAAACATTGATGATACCGTGTTTTGTTGTCTCCCCACACGCAGCTGAAATAAAAGTCAAACTAAACTGCAAGCAAGGCTTCATCCACCAGGCCTATGGCTCTCACGCATGCTTAGCTGTTTCGTGTCAGGATAGCATGATTTCTTTCAAAGAGTGTTTCCATCCTCCACACTGGAGGAAGGAGAGGAAATAAAGTGTTACATTCACTAGTCTGCCACCCCCTGCCAGGGTTGCCCATCCCTGGAGGGAAAGCAGCAACCTCTACCCAGGCTCTTGCTTCACCCAGTAACGGCCTATTGGGAAGACTCAGCCTGCCGTCCAGACCACATTGCCCAGTGTGACTCAAGGGCTACTGGAAAGTCACCAGGCAGTAAAGTCTTCCACTGAGAGCTCTCTGCCCAATCAGGGCACAGCTCTCACCAGGATATGGAACCAAAGGTGGGCAAAACAGATGCTAAATGCTCAAAGCCAGTGTGCAGCCACCCATATCCGTGAGGGATACACCAAGACCTCTGTAGATGCCGAACTGCAGCTGGCACCACAAACCACAGATACTGTGCTGCTGCTCTAATACACGTGCACCGCCAATAGAAATTATTTTGTAAACCAGGCACATCAAGAGGTTCACAATAACTGCTCATTAACTAGAACCAGAGCTGGCCTTGGTGGCGCACAGCTGTAATCCCAGGACTCGGGAGGCAGAGGCAGGCTCATCTCCATGAGCCAGTCCAGTCTAAATAGTGAGTTCCGGGTCAACCGAGGTTACAAGGTGAGAGCCCGTCTCAAAAAACAAAAACAAGTGAGGGCAAGGAGGGGTGAGACTAAAACAGACTAAATAAGTGCTGTGAACTATCCTTGGCTCTACTCACCATCCTATTGTGGCGACCACAGACACAGGCTACAGGCACAAGCGCACTGGTGTAGGAGTGTGCATGTGAAACACCTCAGTGAGTACACTCGGGGTGTTGATAAATGAATGACTCAGAACCTGCTCAGGAACCCACAGGGAATGAGCCTGAAGGTATAACCTCATCCCAGGCTGCTGATGGTTCAAGAGCACACAGGCAATACAGCAGGCAAACTTGCCTTGCAAGAGCCCTTGGACAAAGTCCCAGGAAGCCCAAGATGAGATCAGGGCCCCTCAGCACAACCTTGGGCTGTGGAGAGTAAGGTCAGGTGCTCCCGGAACACACGTCACTCATGTGAGACAAAGCCACTGGATCAGACCTCAAAATAGACCATGCTGCCTTACTGGAAAAGGAGGGGATTGGAGCTGTGTAGCCCTAAAGTTTCTAGAATCTGAGCCCACTGAGAGAGACATGTATTAAGCATCCATGACCACAAGAGCTAAACCACTCATAGCGGGGGGGGGGGCACTGCAGAAAAAAGAGAGAAGGGCAGCTGACCTAGGCATAAGGGTCCTGACTTTGCCTGACCACTTCCAGAGCGTGCTGATGTTAAGTCCCTCCATTGGACCACATATCCTTACCCAGCAGGAAGTCCTTATACCTCACAACCCCTCCTTCCTATTCTGCATTTCAAGCCCCAGTCAAAAACTTGCATTGCTTAGGCACCCACAGCCCCACACCCCACCACACCCCTGTCTCATTGTCTTATCTGTTCAGTCTTTCCTTACCTAATCACTCAATCCATCCCTTACCCTCACCAACCCTGTGCTCATGGCTCCCCCAGGGAATAGCAAAGGGCCTTCTGAGCCCTCCTACCTGGCACCTCACATCTGCTGGCCACCCTCACTCACACCTTCTCACCTACACTTGGCTCATTCATCATGGCACACCAGCAGGTGGGCCCTCTACCACCCCACAAAGTGGACCGTCACAGCCGGCCAGTCCCTCACCTACTACCCATCCTTTCACAAAGGTTCTGTGCATGCCAGGAATGCCATCATCCATCCACACCCTGTGAACCAATTCCTGCACACCCCTCGAGCCCCAGATGGAGCAGTCCCCTATTTCTTACCAAGACACTCCATTGTATTTCTGGGGTGCAGTCGTTGAGATTATCTAATTATCATCCCTGTCTTGCAACTCTCTTCAAGCTAAGGACCACGTTTTTATTGATCTTTGTGTCTCCATTTCTGACTGCCAAGGCTGGCAGAAAGTAAATATTTGCTAAGTGAACAGAAGCCCTTGTTTCATCATCAATAAAATTTGAAGGCTAATGGTCATCTCCAAGGGGCTCAATGGCTGAGCCACCCTCTGGCCTCCTCCAGTCTGGCTTTGGAAAGAGACAAGAAATTGCCAAAGCAGCCCCTGGAGGGAGTTTTGCAAGCAACCAGACAGCTGGACAGTCAACATGACTAACAGGCCCCTCTGGACACAGAGGCATGGCTTCTTGTAAGATTGCAAGACTTGAAATCACCAGCTACCCATATACTATGCTTCATAAATATGCATTTCTGCAGGGCTGAAGGATGAATCAATGCTTTTCGAGAGTTGGCAGAGGTGAAATGCCAAGCTGGAGGGAGAGGAGGGACTTCCCAAGGCAGCTTGAAGTCCCCAGGTAGGGCTTGTTTGTTCTAGGTGTGCAGGTTTGAGGCGGAGGAGGGCATGGAGGACAAAGGTGGGAGGGCTCGCAGTCCTGATGCTCTGCACCCGGCCTGAGTCCCAGCCCCCACCTTCCCTTGCAGACTCTACTCCCCTACTTGTCTGCTCCACTGTCTGGCCTCTGTACAGCTCCCACAGAAGAACCTCCTAGGCCTACAGGTCCTATAAGACCCTACATGTGCTGTGGCATGTGGATGCATGCCCACACATATGCAAAATGAATAAATAACAATGTAATTTTTAACAGTGAGCTTAACCATATTATGGGAGCCAGATGGAGGAGAGACACCCAGAGGAGGCAGCATTTTGCCCTTGCAGTGGGAACCCCCCCTTTTCCCCTTGGGCTTTAGGGCAAAAAATGTTCTCACAACCTTTAGGAATTGTTAAGAATTCAACTCAGTGTCATTCTCCCGGTGCTGAGCACCATGAAGGGAGCCTGTCCTAGTACAGGGTGTCAATGACCAAAAAACGACAGGCCTGAGAGCATTCCTAGAGCCCATCACCAAGGTCCGGGAACCAAGTCCTGAAAAAAGACCTATCTTTAGAGCCACCGAAGTTGAGATAACAAAGGCCTAGAGAAACCTGCAGTGCCCAGGCTGTGAGGGCCAGCACCAGCCTTGACCAGTCCAATCCTTCTGGATCCTAGGCAGGAAAGACCCCAAGATATGGACTTCTGCCAGCAGGGGAAAGCCACCCGCCTCCGTGGAGAAGGAAGAAAGACAGTTTCTGGATCCTGGCACTCCACCATAAGATGGATGAAGTAGGTAGGGAAGAACATGCTGCTTCCACCTTTGTGGGAGCTTAGACAAAGGAGGGACACTGAGGCACTCAAAGACTAGTAAACAGGGCTGAATCCAACAAAGACTGGCATCTATCTGTCATTCAATTAAAGCTATAGGGATCCAAATCAGAATATGGCCATGCAACCAGGTCCCAGTGCCCTGGTCAGCCTGCCTCACAGGTGGGGAGAGGTCACCTTGAGGGTTTGTGTTGCCTGGAGGTCAGGTCACCTCGAGGGTCAGTGTTGCCTGGAGAAGCAGCTGCCGCCAGGAAACAATGGCTAATGCTGAACAGAACCCAGAAGCAGGAGGACATGCTCCCAGCTCTCCACACCAGAGGCACGGGGCCCACCTCCCAAAGCCCCCTTAAAACTGGATTGGCTGAAATTCACTCCAAATCCCCCAGACATGAACAGGGGAACCCTGGCTCTCTTGCCTAGGCTCTGCCTCCAGCCAGTGCCAGAGGCTCCATCTGGGCCACTTCAGTAAAGGAGAGGGGCCCCTCGCAGTTTCAACCTGCTCCAAACAGGGAAGCCTGACTCTTAAGAAAAGACTTTCCCTCATGGGCACAGGCCTACTGGAGGCTAAAGAGACTCAACCTACCAGAACCAGAAGGCAATGGGAGCTGGGCTCCAAGGACAGCTCAGGTCACCTGTCCCTGGTGATGAACTCAGCTGCAGAACCCCCACAGGCTGGTAGGAAGGAGGCGCATAGCAGCAATTCCACTACACTGGGGACCTGGCCACACTTCAGAGCAATGTCCTGTTGTTAGGGAATGATTTGCAGGGGGTCAACAGCACCCAGGGTGCAAGCCACATTGTGACATCCAAACAAACAGCAAGAGCACAGGACAGTCAACGTTGCACTGATCACCTGACAGTAACGGGCCACTCTGTGGCATGTACCATACACATCAAAGGATAAAAGGGACTGAATGGGGCTGTCTCGGAAAAGGGAGAGGATCTTTGATGCCATGGAGTGGACCTCTGTGGTTGTATACCCTCTTTCCAGCTGTCTCAGTGTCTTGGTATTGTCAGCAGATCCAGGAACATTCCCTGGGCAATTCCACAAAAGCCCTGTGCCCTGAAAGAGGGGAACCAGGTATTGGGACATTTTCATCTACGTCTATTCCCCAGGAGGAGTAGGTGCCACATTTAATATTAAGGAATCCCTTCCATCACATTTGCTACACTGAGGCCTGCCTGGATCTGAGGTGGGATCCAGTGAAGGGAGGAGCTCTACCTTCCTCCTGATTCCCACAGAGTTCACAGCAGCCACCAGGACCAATCTGAGGTCAGATTCCCTCACTGAAGTGAGATGAGAAGAATGGCCACCCAAGACCACCCATGCACAGAATGCAGAGCAAATGTGAACTACAAGCATGAAGGTTCAGGTATGCAGGGCTGCTCTGCCATCAAGCCACTTGGACTCTTTGCTCTGCTAGATCCTAACTACGAAATACAAATGTGTCACCTCTCACCTTCTGGAGGGGACCTCTTGGAAGGCATATCCTAAAGCAAGAACCAGAAGATTCTGATTCAAAGCTAACACTGGACAGTGGGGACCATCCTATGATAGGCAGGAGGAAAACATAAGAGAGGAGCAAAAAATCAATCCTATTCTAGTGGGTGGGGAGAAAACAAAACACCAAACCTATAGCCTGTTCTTTGGGGGAAGAAAGCAACAGACCAATCTCTAATTAAACTGACTGAGAAGCAAAGGAGACAAGGCACAAGTTAACAACTCCTGCCTGACTTCACCTGAGGAAGGAGCAGCCTGGAGGTCCTGCCACCGAGGACAGGGGCCACCACCCTATCAGCTTCCCACCACAATGAGCTGGCATCATTTGGGAGCTGGTGTGGGAGAATGGTCTGTATTCTGTCAATTATATTTTAAATAAACACTGATTGGCCAGTAGCCAGGCAGGAAGTATAGGCAGGACAACCAGACAGGAAGTAGAGGTGGGTCAATGAGAACAGGAGAATTCTGGGAAGGAGGAAGCCCATTCCTCGGCAGTTGTGACCCCACCACAGAAGAAGCAAGATGTGACTGCCTCGCTGAAAAAGGTACTGAGCCATGTGGCTAACATAGACAAGAATAATGGGCTAATATAAGTTATAAGAGTTAATAAGAAGCCTGAACTAATGGGCCAATCAGTTTATAGTTAATGTAGACCTCTGTGTGATTTCTTTGGGACTTAACAATTGCAGGAACCGGGCAGGACAGAAACCCCAACAACAAGCAGGCCCTCATGTTACAGGGAGCATGGGCCAAAATAAACCGTGTCTTCCCAGAAGGAATAGAGATTACGGTGGGTGCAGTTACCAACATCAGCAACAAAAAGGATTCCCCTACAGATCTGACTCACTAAAACGACAGTAAGGAAACATTATGAACAATCTTATGCCCATGGATTCAACAATGAAGATGAAACGCACACTTTCTTGAAAGATACAAGGTACCAAAATTCATTCAAGAAGAAATAATAGTACCTATAAAAGAAGGTGAATTCACAGTTTAAACTATCAAAAGAAGGAAAAAAAATCTCCAGGGCCAGATAGTTTCACTGGATGAATTCTACCAAAAACTTAAGGATATAATACCAATTCTAGAGGGTCACTTCCAGAACATGCAAGAGGAGGGACTGTTTCTCACTTGCTTTATGAAACAAGCAATAAATTATATATGTGTGTGTGTGTATATATATGAGATATATATATATATATGATAGAAAGGTAGATAGACAGATAGATAGATAATGTTTGAGACAAGGTCTCACTATGTAGCTCTGGCTGGAACTCATTCTGTAAACCAGGCTGGTCTCGAACTCACAAAGATACACCTGCCTCTACCTCCTAAGTGCTGGGATTAAAAGCATGCACACCACCCCAGGCCTGACCATAAAAACCCTAGATAAAGATACTGCAAGGAAAATAAAAGCCATATTTCTCATCGGCACAGCTGTGCAATCTTATACAAAATAATACCAAATCAACCCAGCAATTTACTCAAAGAATAGCAAGAGGCAGACACCCCTAGAGCTCAAAGATCTTCAGCCCTCAGCATCAATGCAATTCGCCAAGCTAGAAGTCACACATGCTCAACAGAAGCAGAAGTAGCACCTGCGACTTACCTAAGGTTACAAAGAACACCAAAGAAAGCTCTCATTCTAGTCTACTTTAAATGGAAAAACAAAAATCCCAAAGACAAAATGTGTCCTTGAAAAGTTCACAAAATAAGCCATCTAATATTATGGCCTGATATTCTTTTAGAAGTAATTAAACTGAAAGATGTCTTGGTTTGCCTTAGTTAGTTTGGTTCGGTTTTTGGAAAGGGTCTCACCATGTAGCCTAGGCAGTCCTAAACCTCAAAATTCTCCTCCCTCATCTTCCAAAGTATTTGAATTAGAGGTGTGCACCACAATGCTCCGTTTAAGGAGCTAATTTAACCCTGGTATGGTGGTGCACTCCTTTAATCCCAGTCGCCAGGAGACAGGAGGACCTCTGTGAGTTCGAGGTCAGCCTGATCTACATAAATAACAAGTTTCAGCCCAGCCAGAGCTATGCAGTAAGGCTCTGTCTTAAAAAAAAGAAGAAGGAGAAGGAGCAAAAAGGAGAGAAAGGGGGAGAGAAAGGGAGAGAGAGAAAGGGAGAGAAGAAGGAAGGAAAGAGGAAAGGGGGCTGGAGAAATGGCTCAGTGGTTAAGAGCACTAACTGCTCTTCCAGAGGACTCTGGGGTTCAATTCCCAGCACCCACATGGCAGCTCACAACTGTCTGTAACCCTAGTTCCAGGGGATCTGAATTCCTCACACAGACATACATGCAGGCAAAACACCAATGCACAGAAATAAAAATTAATAAATTACTTTTTAAAAAAAGAAAGAAAAAAGACAATTAGAAACAATTTTGGCAGCAAGCAACCATCTTTCCCTGAAGGGGTTGTTCTAGTTCGGATCTGAGGGGACCCCCTTGAGGCCCATGTGTTGATGGGACGGCTGAGAGAACGGAAGCTTCAGGAGATGGGGCTTAGTGGGAGGAAGGTAGGTCACCGGTGGGGTGATCCCAAAGGAGACTTGGAGACCACGAATGCTTCCTCTCCTTTTGCTTTTGGTCACCATGAAGAAAGCATTGCTGTCACATGCCCTGACAATGATGTACCATGCTACTACCAGCCCAAAGGCAACAGAGAAAATGACCATGGGCTGAAGCATCTGAGACTGTGACCCAAACGAAACCTTTTATTTTTCCCACTGATTCCCTAGAATATTTGGTCACAGTGTTAGAAAAGCTGAGTAGCGTGATCGTCAAGTCACCTCTGCCACGAAGGCTTGGTCTCCA
The DNA here is from genome assembly GCA_004026605.1 of Ondatra zibethicus. Classification (NCBI taxonomy): domain Eukaryota; kingdom Metazoa; phylum Chordata; class Mammalia; order Rodentia; family Cricetidae; genus Ondatra; species Ondatra zibethicus. The sequence continues at coordinate 14,853 of PVIU01015759.1, forward strand.
ACAGTGCATCCAGGCACCGCTCTCACAAATGAGGCCGAGCAGCTGCCTCAGCTTCCTGAGTCCAGGGCTTTGACATCTCAAGAGCGTTGTCCATAGCTGTTTCTATACTCATCTGATAGATGAAAAACTAAAACCTGAAGTGGTGTAGGAGGTCCTTCTGTCTTTGTGTTGCTTTCATTGGTTAATAAAGAAACTGCTTTGGGCCCTTGATAGGGCAGAACTTAGGTAGGTGGGGAATATTAAACGGAATGCTTGGAGGAAGAAAGCAGAGTCAGAGAGAGAGCCGCCATGGAGCCACCAGAGTCAGACATGCTGAATCTTTCCCGGTAAGCCACTGCCACGTGGTGATATACAGATTAATAGAAATGGGTTAAATCAAGATGTGAGAGTTAACCAATAAGAGGCTAGTGCTAATGGGCCAAGCAGTAATTTAATTAATACAGTTTCTGTGTGGTTATTTCAGGGCTAAGCAAGCCAGGCGGCCAGGACAAACAAGCAGCCATCTACAACACTGAAGCACATTTTGTGACACCTAGGCTGAGCTGGTGACATTATCACCCACCTTCTCCCTTGAGCAGAAACGTTCTCATGAAAAGGGGGATGATGGCTGGGCATGCAACAGTACCACCTGGACCCTCGTGTCTTGGCTCTGATTATCCCAAAACGATCTACAAACCTGGATGCCCTAAGCAGACAGCACCTTGAGTCTCAGAAGTGCTCGCACACGTAGGCAGGCCCCTCTAGCCTGCTTCATAAAACTGCCATACAGGGGAACAGAAGGAGCTTGGGTTGTGCCCTAATCAATACTTTTTAAACTAAACACAAAAACAAGACTACAGTAACAGCTGAGTGGGCTAACATGTTCCTGGCTAAGGGCCTGTTCCCCAACAGCTGGACTGTTCAGTACTGCACAGCGGCCACCAGCAACAGGAAGCCATGAGTGCTGTATGTAGTACCGCATGGTGAAATAGCCTTATATACAGTTAATAATCAAACACAGACATCTCTCAGTGCCCACAGAGGACTGGTTCCCACACCCGCTGCAAACCCCAGCACCCTAGGAAGCCGAAGTCCTTCATGTTAAATGGCATGGTGTCTAATCATATACTCTAAATCATATCCCAACACAACAGAGATGCTGTATAGATAGTTACTGCTGTATGTTTAGGGAATTATATTTTTTTCAATCTGGATGAGGTAACATGCAGATAAGGAAACTGTGATATGGAGGGAAATTGTAGTTTGGGAAAATTTTGTTTTGCTTTTTGTTTTGTATGTTTAGGGTGGTATGTGTGGAGGCCATGGGTTGATATTAAATGTCTTCCTGGGGCTGGAGAGATGGCTCAGAGGTTAAGAGAACTGACTGCTGTTCCAGAGGTCCTGCGTTCAATTCCCAGCAATCACATGGTGGCTCACAACCATCTATACTGAGATCTGGTGCCCAGAACACTATATACATAATAAATAAATTTAAAAAAATGTCTTCCTTTATGATTTCTACTTTATTTTTTGAAAATTTATTTATTTATTATGTACGTAGTGTTCTGCATGTATACCTACAGGCCAGAAGAGAGTACCAGGTTTCATCATAGACGATTGTGAGCTACCATGTGGTTGCTGGGAATTGAACTCAGGACCTCTGGAAGAGCAGCCAAAGCTCTTAACCTCTGAGCCATCTCTCCAGCCCCATTTCTACTTTATTTTTTGAGACAGGCTTTCTCACTGAACCTGGAGCTCATCAACTTAGCTACCCAGAGAGCCCCAGGGGTCCTCTTGTCTCCACTTCTCTAGAGCTGGGATTACAGGTGCTGTGGCTGCACCCAACCTTTCATGTGGATGCTGAGAATCTGAACTCAGGTCCTCGTGTGCACAGCAAACAAGCACTCTGCCGAACAAGCCATCTACTGAGCTTCTCTTTTATAATTCTCCTTAAATAATGTGGTTACTAAAAAAATGCTTTTGTTTGTTGAGATAATGGGGATCAAATCCAGGGTCTTGAACACGTTAGGTACATGCCCAGCACAAAAGTCTAAACTATATATGGGGCACACAACACTTCCATTGCACTGAGCACCTCAGTGCAGGTGTCCAAAGGTGAAGAAGAATCTTGAAGTTTTCTTGGGCCAGGGACTACCTATTTTACCCCAAGATTTTGAAAGATGAAAATTTCCTGCATAAAAGCACAATGATAATGTTGTATAATGTAGTGGTTTGAATGAGAACAGCCCCCATAGTTGTTCCACAGTTTGTGGAACTGTTTGTGAAGGGTGTGTTTCCACACCTGGCCTTACTGGAGGAGGTGTGTCACTGGGGATGAGTTTTGAGGCTTCAAAAGTCCATGTCATTCCCAGTTAATTCCCTCTGCCTCCTACTTATGGATCAAGATGTGAGTTCTCAGCTACTGCTCCAGAGCTATGCCTGTCTGCCCACTGCCACACTCCCCACCATGATGGTCGTGTATTCTAACCCTCTAGAACTGCAAGCCCCCAATAAACTGTCCTATAAATTACTTGGGTCATGGTGTCTTATCACAGCAATAATAATGTAACTAAGATTGTAGTATGAGGCAAGCGGGCCGTGTCCCACCACCCGGCTTCTGGCCGCCTGGCTAGCTTAACCCCCGAAATAATCACACAGAAATTGTATTAATTAAACAAAAAAAAGAGGGAAATGGTGTAGGAGGTTCTTCTGTATTTGTGTTGCTTTCATTGGTGAATAAAGAAACTGCCTTGGCCTTTTGATAGGGCAGAAATCAGGTAGGCGGAGTAGACAGAACTGAATGCTGGGAGAAAGAAGGTATGCAGGGAGAGAGCTGCCATGGAGTCGCCAGAGTCAGACATGCTGAATCTTTCCCAGTAAGCCATGACCTCGTGGTGAACACAGATTAATAGAAATGGGTCAGATCAATATGTAAGAGTTGGCCAAGAAGAGGCTAGATAAAATGGGCCAGGCAGTAATTTAATTAATACAATTCCTGTGTGATTATTCCGGGTGTAAGCTAGCCGGGCACCGGGAACACAGCCCGTTCCTCTTACAACACTAAGATAGTCATGTTATTACTTTTATTTTATTAAGAAAAAAAGCCCTTGAAAATAGGAAGCTTAACTGTGCTGACCAGGCTGTGATAGAAAAAAAACACATTGTTTGTCAACAATGGTCATCCTGACCTATCTCGTGAAACGCCCCAGCTCTCCAGCTGTATGAAGCTGGGAGTGTGCAGGATAGGAAAACCCACTAGAACTGAGAGGCCTAGCGGAAGGACAGGAAAGCTTCATACCAAGGGAGCTATCTCAGGCAGGACAGACTTCCCGTCTCTGGCTCCAGGCCTATACAGGCCTTGTCTCCACCATCCTGGGGTAAGCCAAGAACCCTTGGGCAGTGTCATAAATCTACAGTGTGCCACTACCCCCTGCATTCTAGCCTGTCCCCTCACATCTTCCCCACTCCGAAGTTCAAGGTTACCCACCACTCTAGCCAGTATTCTTGCTGTGGGTGACACACTGCGTTAGAAAGCATGACTCACTGGAGCCTTGGCTGGGGTGACACTTGTCTCACATGCCCAAGGGGAAAAAAAGGGGGAGAAGGGGTGAAGAGAGAATAGGGGAGAGCAGGGAGGTCTGCCTTATGCAAAGGCCGCAGATGCACTTAGGACTTGCCGCTCACCTAGCTGGATGGAGGATATTCTTCAGTAACATATTCTAAAGCAAACTCTTCTCCAACATCCAATGCCCACCCATACCCCTCAACTGTCCTTCATGCTCTTAACATCATTGGTAAGAGCATGTTCCCTCCTGTGTGCCTGCTGTCTTTCCAAAAGGAACTCCTACCCCAATGGCTTATCACTCGCTGCTTATATTTCTTCCCTGGCACACAAGGCAAACCTTAACCTGCTCTTCTAAAATCAGATCAGTTCCCTCTCCTTTTAGGAACTACTTCTATGCCTGTAGCTCCTTTCTTTACATGAATGAAAGCTCAGTGATGGCCAGCCTTTGCCTGCCACAGAAACTGGACCTCACAAGTTCCGTTCTGAATATTGCCCATGTCTGCGAATAAATGAACACGTGCACATGGAGCCATGTAAAAAGGGAACACATGAAGTGGATCTGAGGCAGCAGGAGGAGGAGGCAACAAGCAGAAGAGGAGACTCGGATAGAATCAGAAGCCTGGGGAGATGCCCAGGAGTTTGCAGGAGGTCGAACCAAGTCCCAAGTGGCCAGGGGCCCACCACTTCCATCCCGTTCCGAATAGGCACTGCGTTCTCCACTCCTCCGACCAGGAGGCCAAAGAGGGGGCCAGAAGTGTGAAGCCAGAGACAATGACGCCTGTCACACTACCACACAGCAGGCACCCAAATGCAGTTAGCCGCCTTCTTCCTGAACACACTCACACGCTGGACGTGCGACTCCGACTACATAACTCCAGGAACTCACATGCAAAACCCCAGGCTCACACCTTCCCAGAGCCTTCCACGCACAATCTCCCAGGGCTATATAATCGCAGACTCAGAGGTTCCCCTATGCTACAACAGAGGTGACAACGATTCGTGCACGTTCCCGCAATTCCCATTACCACCACCACCAATCGCGCACTCCCCTCTCCTCCCAGCCCCGCCCATCGTTGCTTGGGAACAGGGTAGCCCCGCCCACCAAGCGTTGAAGGCGTCACCTGCCGACTCCGGCCTCGACCAGCCCTCTCAGTTGAGCGGAACTGTTGTGCGAGTTATACCTGCCTGAAGTCGATATTGCCGAAGCCTCCACAGCAATCGTGTCCAGCCGCCGAGCTGCTCATAAGTGCGGCTCCGGGCTCGTATTTCCTTCCACCTCGTGAACCTCCTCAGGAGGTGACACGTGGGGACCTCGCCCCGCCACTTGGCTGGGGAGCCGGCCCCTTGACACTTAAGGAAGCTCGGCCGGCCGGGAGTCTTTTCTGGTGTCCCCAACGTCTCCTGGCCTTCTGGGAAATGTAGTTTCCCAACACTGCCTCGTGGGGCGCACTTCCAAGTGGCAAGAAGCGGAAGACTACAAGTCCCAGGGCACTATTGGAGAGAGACTGCTGGTTACAGAGGGACTCCTGGCGATGTCCCTCTGATCGAGGCTCCTAAGCTGCTGCTTTGGGCCAATTAGCTGCACCCCACCCTCCAGCCTAGCTAGTTTCCCCTGAAATAGGCTAAAAAGACATGGACATTTACGGAAAAAAGGACCCTCATTCCAGAGTATGATTGTAACACTTTTGCCAGCTGAGGATCAAGAATTCCAGCACAATTAACTTTTACTGTGAAAGTTGCCTACATAGAGACAGTGTTCCTCTTATACGGATATTTTCAAAGAGGACTATTAAAATAGCAATTCAATAAGCTTTAAGGCCTGAGAGTATATGGCCTTTCTCCTTTTCCAGTTACAAACCTACAATTCTCACCGGATGGCGATGGTACACTCCTTTAATCCTAGCACTCAGGAGGCAGAGGCAGAGGTGGATCTCTGAGTTCGAGGCCAACCTGGTCTGCAGAGTGAGTTCTAGGACTAGCTCCATAGCTACTGAGAAACACTGTCTCGAAAAAAACAACAAAAAAAAACTCTGCAATTCTCTAGGAATCTCACCCCATTTACAGTAAAAAGATATTTCTTGACCCCCCCGCCCTTGTGCAACCCATAGTTTTATTTTTACAGATTACAGTAACATCTGGAACCACCCTATCATCTCGTTTATCGAAGGGGTGCAGTTATCAACCCTTTAAGATGTAGCTTGAGAGTCACCTGAATGGCTTATATGGGTTACCGACACTTATGTGTAGCTCTCCTCTGAGAAGCCCACCCCACTCTCTTCAGTGTCTTTCTTCTGAGCACCTCTTTTTATTAATCCTCATGCTTATATATCTATTCTAAACCTTCTTCCCAATAAACTCTGCTTTAAACTGGCTTCTGAAACTCCTTTCCATTATAAAGTGAAGGATCAAGCTTTACCTGAGAGGTGGTCCCTAAGGGATAGGAAGTTAGGAGTTAGGTCCTTTGGTAGACAGGACTGGGCTGCAAACAGTGGACAGGGAATATAAGTAACTTTTTTGTTTGTTTTTTTTTTGAGACAGGCTTACTCTGTGTAACAGTCCTGGCTATCCTGGAACTTGCTTTGTAGACCAGGCTGACCTTGAACTCACTGAGACCCACCTGCCTCTGCCTCCCAAATATTGGGATTAAGGATGTGCGCCACCATCACCCAGCATAAGGAACTTTATGTACACACTCTACCATCTTGCTTTTAGCCCAGGTCAGTGTCCCTCACCCCAACCTAGAGGTAGTGCCAGGCCAATCACAGCTTCTTTATACCAACACTTCTCCTCTGGGTGCCCCAAAGCCCCCAGAGCCTTTGATTCAACCATATATCTCTCCTCCACTCATTCCTTCATAGATTTCCTTATTCATTCATAAGTGTTTGCTGAACATGCCTGATGCTGGTGGTGCTATGGACAGCAATACAAGATCCCTGACCTCAGGTCTTCCAGAGACTTAAAAAAATGAACATATATATATATGTGTATATATATATATATATATATATATATATATATATATGTAGGGCTGGAGGCTAGATCAGATAGTATGGAAGGGCACAGCTTTAGAATGCTAAGAGGAGGTGGCAAGTGTGGCAAGTGCCAGCACAGGGGCAAACCAGGAGGCAGGACAGCACTGGGAAAGCTTTGTGAACGGGGAATACAGGTGACCTCTACATAGTGATGGAATGTTAGGGAGCAGGTGACTGGGTGCAGGATCATCCCTTTTGTAGCTGGCTAGATCTACGGAGAAATAGAATTCAAAACTCTAGGATTTGCTCAGGCACTCAGCCAGCCTGAAGCCGGGCAGGACATCATCCACTTCGGCTGCTTCCCAATTCCTTGTGGACCACTTCTCTGCACCTTGTCCCTGCCCCCTTCACCAAGAAACAAGTAAAGCCTGGCTTAGTTCTGTGGGACCACCTCACAGATGGTTCCAGTCTTCACAAAATGGCCAGGATGAGACAAGCAGACCAAGGTGACGGGAAGGACACTGGCTTTGAAAGAGACTCTCTAGCTCTGGGGTCAAGCCCAGCTTTCTCTTGCTTAGGAGGAAAAGCAATACACACTGTTAAGACATCGCAAAGGAAGGAACTGACCCATGGGAAGCAGCATTGGCTCTGCTGGACTGGGGACACAAAGGGCTCACTAGCTGGTCTCCGAGTGACCACTGTGGTGTGCTCAAGATGATCAGGAGCTTGGCCCTGCTCAGTGCCACAAGCCCTGATAGTCAGCAGAGACTCTCTATCTAGAGGCCTACTAACTGGCATCCCCCACATCTCCCAGACATGCTCTCCACTGAAGGTCCAGTCTTCTCAACTACTAGATACCTCTGGCTGTTTTATTGAACTGTGATTGTGAATTTCTGTGTGTTTGCTTTTTTCAGGAAACAGAGAAAGGTAAAGGTTAAAGGTCACATCAGAACTGATGCAATGTGTCCCCTCCCCCTACTCAAATCACCCCACCAGAGTAGCTCTCCTGGTGTCACGGAAGCCAAACTTGCCACTTGAAATGTAACTGGAGTTCAAATCACAAGCCAAAGGACAATATTTTGAGGCTAAGTTTTTCCCCAGGGTCTTTGGAAGCCTCTACTTTTGAGCTTGAAGAGAAGTCATCCAGGCAATCTCTAACCATGGGCATTTTCGTCCCCGGCTTCCTTGAGGAGCGGAAGGGCGGGCACGCTGTTTACATGTCCTCTGCTGCAGTGTTCCTTCTTGGCACCTGCTTACTCCAATCACGATTCCTCAAGCTTTAATAAATGGACCTCTTTTTTATCCTTAGAGTTCTCCCCGCTTTTCACACCTGAGAAGCCATTTAAGACAGAGCATCTTCTAGTCAGCTCCAGATGGTCCTTTGGGCCAGAGGATTGCCTCCAGGCCGCCTCCTCTCTGTGTAGGATCTGGATGTAGCAGCTCCTGGGGCAGGAGAGAGAGGGGTCATCAAAATAGGCTTTTACTGATCAAATTAGCATTGCTAATTGACACTGTTGGTACAGCCTAATCCTTTCCCTGCTCACAATCTGTTTTCTATCCATAAAATGAGTTTCTTGTCTTGAGCATACTTCTCTGGTGAGCAGGCTCTGCAGGGGTCAGGTTTAGGTGTAGTGGGAGATCTTTCCAGAGCAGAGGTCATCTGGGTGTGTAGGCCCTGCAGAGTTCCCACGTGTTCCCTTCCACATTAGGCTTGGGCGGTAGCCCTTTAAGTGACCTACATGCTGGCAAAAGGGCGCATGAGTAAATTCATCTGAACCCAGTTCTTCACAGTATCAGCCAGCTGTTTCTCTGTACCTCAGCCTCCAAAGCTCACCAACCCTTGCTTCCTATCGGCTCCTCGTCCCTCCTACACATAGTGTGATGGTTTGAATGAGAATGCCGTCCCCCAGGCTCATATTAGTCATCAGGGAGTGGCACTATTAGAAAAGGCTTAAGAGGTCTGACCTTGTTGGAGAAAGTGTGTCACTGGGGGTTGGCTTTGAGGTTTCAAAAGTCCAGGCCAGACCCAGTTTCTCTCTTTCTCAGCCTGCAGATCAGGCTGTAGCTCTCAACCATTTCTCCAGCACCATGCATGCCATGCCTGTTGTCAAGCTTCTCGCCACAATGATAACAGGCCAAACCTCTGACACTGTAAGCAAGCCCCCAATTAAATGCTTTCTTTTATTAAGAGTTGACTTGGTCGTACTGTCTTTTCACAGCAATAGAACCACCGACTAAGACGTGTTTCTTAGCCATGTGTCCCCATCAGGGTCTTTGTATGTGTTGTTGCCTCAGCGTGGATGCTCTTCCCCAGATTTCCCCTAGATCCTTCCTTACCCACTCCAGATTGCACTCGAGTGTCCCCTTCCACCCTATCGTGCAGGCTACCCCGTCCATGCGCTCCTTCCCCTTTGCCCACTAGATTTCTCCTCACGGTCCTGTCACTCTCTAGCAAATCTATTTCACTTGCCCCTTTACTCTGGGTAGCCCCACTGGGATGTGCACCGCACCAGGGCAGGGGTTTTCTATCTTCTCTGGGTACCTCAGCCGATGCCTGATACAAAGCAGGCACTCAATAAGCAATACTGAATGAACAGTTCTGCCACCGCTATAAGCTGCAGCCCTTGGGCCAGGCAGCTTTGTGGGTCATATTGACCCTGTCTGTGGAATGGGAAAGATATAAGACCAGGTCTGTTATCCAAGCTGAAAACCGAAGTTACCTCTTGCCATTGGACTCCCTGCCCTACCACTCTCTGGCTGTGAAGCCTGGGGAAAGTGGCCTGTTCTCTCTGACTCTCAAATTCCTAGTCATGTCTAATCTGAGCTCTTGCAGACTGCAAGCCCTGGCCTCAGCACTTCAAGAGCCTCTTGCTTCTTGGAAGCTACCCAGCAGTCCTATGGGGGCAAAGGCTGTTTTCTGTCCTGAGGAAGCTGACACCACAGTCTCTGAATAAGGGAAAGGCTTTAAAGCTACCATTCAAAGCCAAGGCCAAGACTGCCCTTCACATACCTCTGAAACCCACCTCCCCCGGACAAGATCTGATCCCTAGAAATCTAGCACGGGCTCAGCACTCACTTGGTATTTAAAAGCCTTCTTGGTTCTGCCACTTTCTCTGCTGTGGTTCATCTCTCCCACCACCTCAGGGTCTCATCCCAGCTCAATCTGAGAAGCACCATTTGCTCTTCAAGCTGGACTCACCCTGACCTCACTGGCCTCTCCTCACATTCCTGCCAGTCACTGGACCTTAGCATCTCTGGTTTCCTCTGCCAGCCACACTCTTCCCTTCTCAGAGAACAAGGACTCTGCTTTGGCTACCCTTGACGCTTATGCGTGCACACACCTGGTGCCTACTCAAAACTCATTGCCTATTTGCTGAATGAATGGGGCCAAGGCTCTGCTTTGCTTGAGTGACATTATTCTTCAAAAATGAAGGCTTGGTGACAAACTACTACCTACTCTAACCTACTAAGAAAGCTGAGGCAACAGGAAGACCCCCTCGAGCCCATGAATTCAATGCTAGCCCAGGCCACAGAGCAAGACTATATATATTGGTTTTCCAAGACAGGGTTTCTCTGTAGCTTTGGAGCCTGTCGGGAACTCGCTCTGTAGACCAGGCTGGCCTCAAACTCACAGAGATCCTCCTGTCTCTGCCTCCCAAGTGCTGGTATTAAAGGTGTGCACCACCACCACCTGGCTAATTTTTAGTACTTTTACATGTTTTTTATGTTGTATGTCTATAAGTATTTTGCCTGTACATGAGCATATATACCACTTGGGTGCCTGGTGCCCACAGCTGTCAGAAGAGGGCATCAGATCCCCTGCAACCGGAGTTATGATGGAGTTCTGAGCCATCATGTGGCTGTTAGGAACCAAACCTGGGTCCTCTGCAAGAGCAGCAAGTGCGCTTAACCCTTGGGCCATCTCTCCACGCCTGTGGTGGTCTGAAAGAAAATGGCCCCCAAAGGAGATGGCACTATTGGAGTGGCTTTGTTGGAGCAGGTGTAGCCTTGTTGGAGGAAATGTGTCACTGCAGAGGCGGGCATTGAGGTCTTTTTGCTTAAGTTTTGCTCAGTGTCACAGTCTCTTCTCTGTTGCCTGCAAGACTCAGCTACTACTCTAGCATTGCATCTGCCTGCACGCCATCATGTTCCCATCATGATGATAAAGGACTGAATCTCTGAAACTTTAAGGGAGCCACCCCAATAAAAGGTTTTCTTGCCTGGCGGTGGTGGCACACACCTTTAATCCCAGCACTCGGGAGGCAGAGGCAGGCTGATCTCTGTGAGTTCAAGACTAGCCTGGTCTACAAAGCAAGTTCCAGAGCTGCACAGTGAAACCCTGACTCAAAAAAACCTTTAAAAAAAAAAAAAAGGTTTCCTCTATGAGTTTAAGAGTTGCCATGGTCATGATTGTCTCTTCACAGTAATAAAAAACCCTAACCAAAAAAATGAAAATGAAATGAAGCAAAATGAATATGTCTTCAGAGAGACAAAAGCTGGGAGCAGATCCAGCCAGAAAAGCCACCCCAGGGGGCTTCTTGCAGCAATTGAAGACTGCCCCACACAGAAGCCTGCATATAAGGCACAGAGAAAGAGACAAAAGGTCTGAGTCAGCAAATGGAAATGAGCGGCGGATGCTGGCAACCATGAATCTATTTTGTAGACTTGAAAATGTTTGTCATGGAAACTGAGAGCAAATGCAGGAAAAATCAGCCAGGCTGCAGATTCAAGCCGCATGCTGCATGTCCACAGTCCCACCCCCACCAGGACTGCTTTCCCGGTTCCCAGGGAAGCATCAACCAAAACAGACCGTGTGCTAAGCATGAGGCTGACTTCCCACACTGCACAGGCCTTGGTCTAGTTACATGACTCACTCTCATGCACAGTGGATCTACAAAAGGGGAACTACAATGCTTTCCTAGGTGTTTTTGCTCTGTACCATTTCATACACGTGTGGCCGGTTATGTGTGTTTGGGGGTGTTGTTTGGTATGCAGTGCTAGGGATCAAACCCAGGGCCCCTGCTAGGCACGTGCTCTATCATAGAACTACACCCCAGACTTAGGTAACTTTTTTTCATTTTTTTTCTTTTTCAGAAAATTCATACCTTAAGGATTTTCTATCTCAAAAATTTTCAAGTCACAATAAACACTCAAGAGTTTTCCGTGGGTTCCTGGCACCTCTCCTGTGGATTTGCGTCTGCATGTCTTGGCGTATGTTTCATCTGCTTCTGATTTTATGTTCTGTTTCCTTGCAAACTGTTTGAGGGGTAAGGGTGGATTTCACTGGGACCCCATGAACAGACACTCTGTCAACGCATGGCACAATGCTCAGGATGAGAATTTACAGACACTTAACACTGTCGACTGGCAAACAGCCCAGCCCACATCCACAATGAGACAGTCCTGATAATACACAGTTCTAAGATCCTCAGTACAGGCCACACAGAGCTGGCTTTGTCCATTAAAAATATACTGGGGATGGGGGCATCATTGGTATGGGATAATTGTCTGTATTCTGTCAATCATGTTTTAAATAAATGCTGATTGGCCAGGCAGGAAGTATAGGTAGGACAACCAGACAGAAAGTAAAGGTGGGGTAAGAAGAACAGGAGAATTCTGGGAAGAAGGAAGCTCTTTCCACAGTCCTACCCAGACCACCTAAGAAGCAAGATGTGACCTGCCATGCTGAAAAAGGTACTGAGCCATGTGGCTGACATAGATAAGAATAATGGGTTAATATAAGTTATAAGAGCTAATAAGAAGCCTGAGCTAATGGGCCAATCAGTTTATAACATAATGTAGACTCTCTGTGATTTTCTTTGGGACTTGCCGGCTGTGGGAACTGGGCAGGACAGAAACCCCAACAAGCAGGCCCGTCATGTTACACATCGTGGTACACGTCTTTAATCCCAGCACCCAGAAGGCAGAGGCAGAGGCAGGCAGATCTATGTTACAGGCCAGCCTGGTCTACATAGTGAGTTTCAGGACAGCAGGGCTACATGGTGAGAACTTGTCTCAAGTTGGGGCAGGGAAGAAAGAGAAAAAGAAGAAAAGAAATATACTGAGGGAGGAGAGGAAATGAGAAGCTTCAGAGGGTACAAACACTTGCCACCAAGTCTGAGGACCTGAGTGGAATCCCCGGGGGTCCAAGTGGAAAGAGAGAACCAGACCCAAAAGTTGTTCCCTAACTCCATGTGTGCAGAACACACACACACACACACACACACACACACACACACACACACACACTTAATTAATTAACCAATTTTTTAAAAGAAGACATCAAAAACAGGTGTGGTGGCACATGTCTATAATCCAGCACTTGGAAGACTTGAAGCAGGGTGGTCACATGCTCTCTAGGCCAGTCTCCACTAAAGAATGAGATCCATTTCAGAAGTTGAAGAACAACATTGGCAACTTGGGAGAGCTCAAGCCAAGGGATTCTGAGATTTGTCACGACTCACTGAGTGCTCTGCTTCTTTAATCAGGAATGTCCCCACAGGTGCATTGTCACAGGCTAAGAATGCGCCATTTCTCTGCCGTAGTTTTTTGTTTTTGCTTTTGTGTTGGGTTGGACTGGATTTTTTGCTACAGTGTTTTGTTTTGTTTTGAGAAAGGGCCTCGCTCTTTAGCCCTGGTTAGCATAGAATTCCCGACATGGCCTTGAATTCTTGGTAGTCCTCCTGCCTCAGCCACCTGAATGCCGGAATGACAGGCATGTATACCCACCTGTGATGTTCCTCTTGGTTATTAGACACGGTGAGTGGCGGCAGCCGTCACCAGCCCTCCCAGGCCCACACTTGGTGGGCACGTGTTAACGCTGGCACAGGGTGCTAACAGGAAAAAGGGGATGACATGTCCTGTGCCCTGGGGCTAAAGAGACATCTGTAACTTCCCACTAGCACCAGGCTACTGGGTTGGTGGGTGACTACAGGTACCACCCAGAGGCAGCCTGAAAGCCCTCAGTCACTGCAGGGATGGGCCCACCTGCTCTTAGCCAAGCTGCCCTGGCCCCCAGGCCCTACCTCTTTGCCTGTAAGTTCAGTGCCCAGATAGAGTCTGTTCAAGGCTGAGTATGGAGTCCAGCATCCCTGAGTTCAATCCCCAGCACAGAGGCAGAAAGAGTGTGGTCAGGTTCAGGGTACAGGGCATTGGTCAAGACAACTTCCCTGTGGTTTGTGTAACCTTGGCAAAGGGGAGGATATTGAACACCCTGGCCCTCACCCATGAAAGAAGTCTTTAGATGCACTTCTAGCTGCTGGCTCTGAAGACAGTATAACCCCCGGTTGAAGACAGTTGGTGTGAACCGAGCTCCCAGAAAAGAGCTACCAACTATGTTAAAGGTTCTCCATGGCTGACTGATTGATTACAAGTCCACAGTTGTGAAGAGCTGGAATGTTGTAAATCCAAACTATCTGGAACTATCTTTAGCCTCCTTAACATGCCATTTGTCCCCTGCTCTGTCTAGCCTAACATCCTTGTGCCTTCACGGACGCCTTTTGGGATGTGTTATTAACAGACCCCCGCTTCCACCAGCCTGAGCTAAGAATGTATCCGATAGCGTCTAAGGGCCACAGCAGTGTGGACAAGCATTCCTAGGGTGACACTGTATCTACAAAGGTCCATAGACCAATCAGACCTTAGGTGATGTAGAAGAGTTGGAATGTTGCAGGTCCAGAGCCTAATTACAGTTTATCTGGGGCCATCTTTAGCCCCGTTGCCTATCTCTGTGTCAGACCTAACATTCTGTCACTAGCAAGTAAGAACCTCTTGGGAATGTGTTCGCCAAACCCTAGTTTTCCACCAGTCAGCGGACTGAGAACCCTCTCAGACAGCAACTAAAGCCAATAGCAGGGTTCTCCCCGTGCGGTCATAAGCCCTACCTGGTGTGTCCACCGGTGTGTTTGAAGAGTGTCCTGATTTGTGGACATCTTTCTTCTATTATCATAAAAAGTTCTGAGCCTGCTCCCTCATTGGAGCACGCGTCTGGGGAGAGCTGAAGCTGTGTCCCAGGCCATGGTCACTCGTATTTGGCTCTTGCCCACCTGAGGTGAAGACTGTATTTTTGTGCCATCAGCAGAGACCTCCCTACATCACTGTGACCGGCCTACCTGAGCTTCCCACCAATAGATTTGAAAAGCATCCTGAGTTTCTTTTAACGTTCTTTTGTTCTACAACTATAAAGACTCCACGAAACTGTTTGCAGACTGGAACATTTTTGTTGGGGTAAACCAAATCCATGTTCCCTAGCCATAGCCACGGATATTTGGCTCCAGAATAAACAGTCTCTTGTTCCCTTTGAGGCAGGAGCCAGGTTAACATGGACACCAGATAGTCACTAGTAACCGCCGCACCCTGTGCGCTCCATGCACTGGCCTCCCACCATGCTGTTGATAAACATTCCCTGGACCTTCCAGAGATTCAGCTTACCAATTAGAAAATGAGGCTCAGAGGTCTAAGTGGCATCCCCCAAACCAAGGATTGGAAGTAGGACTCAAGTCCTGGCTCCTGAGCACTCTCTCCCTATGTAGCCATATGCACTTATGGACACATAACCTGGACTTCTAAGTGAAGGCTGAATGAGAGATGGGATTCTTGTCCAACAAACATTCTTGTCCAACCATTGCCCTTTCAAAGTTGGGTATACTGACTTTCACTGCAGGCTCTGGGCCTGACTGTGTTGCTTGCCTCTTCAACTGTATATAAAAACTGTGTGCAGCTGATTATGTAGACCTAGGAGTGGGTAGGGTAAAGGAATGGGCTCTTGGTGTTATTCATCACCACTGTCCCAACCACTGTGACTTCGGAGAAGCAGTACATCCAACTAATGAATGACCATGGTTGCAGAGGTAGCCCTTGGAAGATGATGGGTACATAGTACCTTACCCTGACTACAGGGCTGTTCCCTGTCCTTTTACACCAGCCCAGGCCCTACCCACTGTCTGTGACTATCTGGGGAAGGCTCTCAGACACCAGGTAGCCAAGTATCTCCTGGCCAGGTAAGTCATAGTGACTCAGGCCACAGGAAATGCTAGGCCAGCAGCTCCGCCTGGCCAGCCTCATTCCCTCTTGATGGTTTTTATGCATGTTGGTCTGTTGGCCTGGCTCCCAAGTAGAAGAAAGTATCGGTCCTGTATTTCAGCTATGTGTGTGATGTGAGCCTCTCTGAGTGTGTCCATCAATGTGTATACACACATAAATGCCAGTGCATGTTTCCATGTGTCTAATGGTGTCTGTTTCAGTATGTGCATTCCATGCTTGTCTGTGTATCCATTCTCATGGTTGAAATGTCTGGGATAGAGAGGTCTCAAAAGGAACATCGTGATGGACTATTAGGGGTGTTAGATAGAAATTGATCGAGGTGACGTGGAAATAAAAAGACAGGCATCTCCAGACGCAGAATTGTTCTTTAATCAGAACAACAAAAGGACCACAGACTCCAAAGAAGTGAGTCTTTGTACACGTGGTATAGGGTCTCAGGGTTTTTTAGAATGGAAAGGGGGTAACTTGGGGAAGGAAGAGTCCATCTGCCAGTCAGGTTCCCCTGCAGTCTGGAAATGGTAGATACAGACGAACTTGGTTTATGGGTCTGGTGATCAGGAGCTTCCATGGTGTTATCTGTCAACTTTCCTGTCCAGAGCTTCACAGTCCACTGGAGGCCTTTAGATAACTAACCCTTTGGGAGTATGGTGTTTATTAGAAAAATTAATAATGCCACGATCAGACAAGTCACAGGGGCAACAACATCAAGGGGTTTCTGAGGAGAGTTCAGGTCCCAGGACCAGAGACATTGATTATCTGTTCTTCAGTGTATGTGAGTGGGTGTGACTGTTCAGCATGTGTCTGTGTGTGTGTGTATGTGTGGTGTGTTTCACCCCCTTAGGGCATATATGTATAGTCTGGGAGAACTTATGGCCTGTCTATGAGCTTATGTAACTCCATACTTGTTTACATCTCCATACTCAGCATTGCTATTGAAAGAGTAGAGGAACTGAACCCCCAAACCCTCTTGTGCCTGACAACCCAACACATTGCTCTTGATGACCTAGACACACACGTCCTACAGGTGAAGGTCATCTCTGCTGAAAGTGGTGCTGGCCCTCTCTCCGGAGAGGAAGGGGTAGAACAGGCAGACAGTGAGCACACTGAAACAGGCAAGGGGGTCCCACCACAGCTTAGCCAGTAAGATATACCTTAAAGCTCAAGGTCACTGATTCCTTGGGATGCCGCCCCCATCCCCAGTCTCATTTGACTCTTTTAACAATGAGAAGTGTGGATTCCTTACTTTTCTTGTTGCTGCAATCAAATACCTAAAAAGCAGTTTAAGGAAAGATTTGTCAGTCGGTGGGGGCGCACACCTTTAATCCCAGCACTTGAGAGGCAAAGGCAGTCGGATCTCTGAATTTGAAGCCAGCCTGGTTCACAGATCAAGGAGACACATTCCACCACGGCAGGGACAGTACGGCGGCACACAGCTCTGTGGTGATGATGCGAGTGTGAGGCAGTTTGTTTACATCTCAGCAAACCAGAGAGCAGAGGGCTCAGACAACCGAAGCCGAGCTGACCTAAGGGCAGGCCCAGGGACCCTCTTCCTCCTACAATCCCTACGATTCTCCAACAGCACCAGCGGCTGATGACTGAGTGTTCACACATGACCCCATGGGGGACGCTTCATATTTGAACCATAAAAGCTTTTTAGGTTTGCAGAGAAACTGAATGAGAAGTAGTCCCTAAAGTTGTATTGCAACGTGGGCTACAGCTCGGTGAGGGAGCACTTGCCCAGCTGCCTGAGACTCTGCATTCCATCCCCAGCACCACAGAAATCAATTTAAAGCTCTTAAACTTGCAGTTATGTATGTCCATATGCAAACCCCATGTTTATGAGCAATTGTCAGTGCCTTGCCAACATCATGTCCCAGAACATGCTTCACCCACAGCACTCTGTCTATGCCCATGCGTGGTCCTTGGTACCTTCTGCGATGCCCAGTCTCCTAGCCTTGCCATCTGGACACATCACAACCATGGGCTTGTAGGACATACAGCACTTGTGTCCAGGTCTCTTCTCCCAGAACCAGATTCCCATGTTCAGCTTGGCAGGAGTCTGGGCTGCTCCCTCCCCAGCTGGCCCTCACTCTGAGTCAGACAGACTGCACTGTGTTTACCAACTGTTCCCTCATTGAACTGCTCTGAAGAACGTTGCTGGTAGAGCGCCTGGACTGTAAACAGGATTCCTACGAGGTCACAGATAACGTGCTTGACCTTGCTAGGCTGGAGTGTGTGTTGGAACTGTTGAACAGTTTGTCTTGCCTTGGTGAGCAACTTCCAGGAGGGTAGAACCGCAGGAGGGAAACCTGAGCTGCACGCTGCATCCATGCCTGCACCCTCAGCCTGCCCCTATAATGGGCTGCAGCCATCTTCTTCCTCCAGCAGACTCTTTAACTTTCAATAGGAGAGAATCTGTCCCTTGCTGTGTGCACCAATAAACATAGTCCCTTCTGTCAAAGGTCAGGCCCCTGCCTCTTTTTCTGCATCCCATCTCTTTACACTACCTCAGAAACCTAACAGTTGCCATAACCATGCAGGACCCTTTTTTTTTTTTTGAGACCTGGAACTCACTATGTATGCCAGGCTGCCCTCGAACTCACAGAGATCCACTTGCCTCTGCCACCCGAGTGCTGGGATTAAAGACATGCCGCCATGCCTGGCTCACATGCAGGACTTTTTAGGGGCACGTGTTTGTTTTTGGTTCTGAGTCAAGGAAACTCCCTGTTGTCTGTATTCACTTGCATCTCCACCTGGCCTAGCGTCTCAAAAACAGAACCTCTTTTTTCTGATGTGGCAGGCTGCATGAGCAGCCACCAGGCGGCCAGTTCCCCAGCACATCTATCTTCTGCTTTTAATTTAATATTTATATGTTTGGTTGGTTGTTTAATTATTTGGTCACGGGGTGCACCTGGTGCCTATCCTATATGGTAAGTCATGTCCACCTGTACCTCCTGGCTCTTGGCTCCACCCTCTGCCCTCCCCAGTGCAAGATGGCCTTCCTTGTGGCTAATGCCATGCAGTGTCTTCCTGGGCCATCAGCCACCCTTTTGTCTTTGTAGAAGAGTCTGATGTCTTGATGATTTGTAACTGAATGACCTGCCTCTTCATGAGTAGCTTCCAAGAGATGGGGTAACCATACCACCAGCTCATATAAAATTGGATGTGAGGTCTCACAATTTCTCAAAGCATCTCTGGCTGCTGAGGAGAACCTGGCTGGGCACAATCTTGCCAGCCCCATCTGCAGGGAGCTGAGCCCTTTCACGCGCAAAGTGACTTCCAGGCAACCCAAATGACTAAACTTTACCCACTCACCTCAGCCATTGTGTGGGGTGGGCACACCAATGTCTTGTACTCTCCAGCCACCCCTAACTTCCCATTTCCAACTTGGATTTCTCATTTATCCTGCAGGCTCCGCCCACTGCTGCCTCCTTCAAGAAGCCTTCCTATCCTGCTCCTTCCTACCCTCCCCAGATCTTGAGTCACCCCGTCTCCTTCTGCAGGAGAGTGAGGGGACTCTAGGCCTATCAGGAAAGCAAGGACAGACCCTTTCAAAGAGACAGCTTCTCGCTCCCAGGGCCGCCTTCTCATTCCTTGAGTTTCCCTTGCCACTGCTGACATTGCTAATGGGCTAAAGAAAAAGCCCACTGGTAAGTCAAAGAGCCCACCCAAGAAAGGATACAAAGGCAGGACCAATCAGGGGAAGGAGAAGGAATTAACAAAGGGGAAGGTTGGGGACCCTCTAAGCACCCAACCCAGAGCAGCCCAGGCAGACTGCCTACTCTGGGCCCCTCCCAACCTGGCTGGAAGCTGTTTGCTGTTCTCTCTTTCCTCATTCTCTCCAGGTCTGCCACTGCTTTCTCTGTTGGGTGAAGCCTTCATAGTCTCCACATCCGGTCACTTGCTCTTGCTGTTTCAGTCTTCTTTCCCGGATGTACAATTCTTTTTTTTGTCCCACAGAATGAACTCAGTGGCCATACCCCTAGATGACCACCCCTCCTCCCAGACCCTATAACATCTCAAGGCCCCACCTCCTCAGGCTGCTGTCTGGAGCCCTCCACAGTTGGGTTGTTTTGTTTGGAAACAGGATCTTCTCATCAGGCCGGCCTTGAACTCTCAAGTTGGTTTGCCTTTCTTTCTCGACTCTGCCTTCCCAGTGCTGGGATCACAGGTGTGCACAGCCACCTGGGTAGGCTTTAAACTCCTGACCTTTCCTGCCTGGGTCTCTGAGGGCTGGGATTCTAGTCATGTTACCAGGAATGTGCTCCTTCACCTGTTGGCTCATTCATTCATTCAGTTTTCTGAGACTGTGTTGGGAGTGGGACAGGAACGAAGTAGCTGGGCACGGTGTGGTAGGCTTTTAATCCCATTAATCCCAGCACTCTGGAAGCAGAAGCAGGTGGCTCTCTGTGAGTCCAAGGTCAGCCTGGTCTATGAAATGAATTCCAGGACAACCAAAGCTATGCATAGAGTCTCTGCTCCACTACCACCCCTGAAAGAAAAAGAAACAAACCACACACATACAGGAATTGAAAGAAAACAAGTCACAGCAGGATGACCATCAGAAAGACATGGGGACATGGGACCAGAAAGGAGACTGAAACCAATGTAAAGGGGACTTGTGGAGCCAGGGGCCCCAGGACCACCCAGAAGCTCTTCAGAGTCCCACAATGCATAATGTAACTCCCTGCCTTGGGGACTGGGTACACCCACCAGAAACATCTCCACAGCCCCATATGACCAAGTCCTCTGTACCTCTGCCACCAGGGGGACTTCTTGTCCTCTAAAAAGCTCCAGAAGCGGAGCTGGCCTGTCTGTCTGTCCACCTCGAAGCCCCCAGCCCAGCAGAGACCTCCTTCAGTACTGATCTGACTGCATCCGGATTGAAATGGATGCAGCAAAACAGCTGGCCATCTTTGTTCGATTTCTGTCTAAGAGGTTCTCTTTCCACACTCCCACTACAGAACTCCTGCACCTGCCAGCCACAGAGGTCACAGAACACCATGTCCCCACCCCAGAGAAGCTGGCATTGCCTGGAAACATT
Organism: Ondatra zibethicus; assembly: GCA_004026605.1. Taxonomy (NCBI): domain Eukaryota; kingdom Metazoa; phylum Chordata; class Mammalia; order Rodentia; family Cricetidae; genus Ondatra; species Ondatra zibethicus. The sequence goes on from PVIU01015759.1 coordinate 35,455, forward strand.
CCCAGTTGTCAGCACTGAGGGGGCTGCTGTGGCCATCTAGTGGCTAGTGGCCAAGGAAGTACTAAAGTCCTGCAATATGCAGGCCACTTCCACAAAGCTGGGAGCTGCAGTACAGTAGAAGCCTGCTCATCCCAGAGGGACGCACAGCAGGGTGTGCTTCTCTACAAAGTGACATCCCGGGTCCTGGGGGCTTCTGGTGACACAAATGTTGGCAAGGCCCAGATATGTTGAAAGGAGTCATGGGCATGGTATGGCCTTGGGGATGAGGAAGGATGCTTAAGTCTGTCCCCACCCCCAGCAGGGGAGGAGCGTTGTGTGGCCTTCATAAGAGGAAGATTTGCCTTGACAAGTTAGGAGATGCAGAGTCTCCCACAATGCCTTCTGCTTCAGAGGAACCAAGCGGCACACACAACATCTGTGTTTGCTCTTCTTCCCGGGCACACGGGAGACTCCGTTTCCCAGCACCCTACTATAGTTAGGTGTGCAAAAAGGTCTAGTGAACCATTTCTCCTCTCATTCTCATTCTCCACCCTATACTTGTTCATGATTATGGCCCCACCCACATTGCATGGGTCTATGGATGCCTTCAAGCAACCTGGATTGTGAGGACCCAGGCAGACCCGTGGGTTTCTTTCACCTACCTGAGTTTCATGGCATCAGGCGGGCCTTCACTTATATTCTTAAGAAACTCACTCATGGGGCTGGAGAGATAACTCAGATTAAGAGCACTGACTGCTCTTCCAGAGGTCCTGAGTTCAATTCCCAGAAACCACATGGTGGTTCAAAGCCATCCATAATGAAATCTGATGCCCTCTTCTGGCTTACAGATATGCATGCAGGCAGAACACTGTATACACAATAAATAAATAAATAAATCTTTAAAAAAAATAGTAAGAAAAGAAAAAGAAGCTCACTCAAGTCGGGCAATAAAGGCACACACCCTTAACCCCAGCACTTGAGAGGCAGAGGCAGGCAGATCTCTGCAAGTTTGAGTCCAGCCTGGTCTACAAAGTGAGTTCCAGGACAAGGGCTGTTACACAGAGAAACCCTGTCTTAAAAAACCAAAATGCAAAAACAAAACAAAAAAAAAACCCGCACTCATTCAAAAACAAAATTATGTGAGGTATGGTGGCACACACCTTTCCTTGTTCCTAGCACTCCTAGGCAGGAGAATCTCTGTGGATTTGAAGCCAGCCTGGTTTATAAAGGAACCACACCATGAGGCCCTGTCTCAAAAAACAAGCAAAGCAAGCCAGGCAGTGGTGGCATACACCTTTAATCCCAGCACTCAGGAGGCAGAGGCAGGTGGATCTCTGTGAATTGCAGGCCAGCTTAGTCTACAGAGCGAGTGCCAGGACAGGCTCCAAAGGTCCTAAAAAAAACCCTGTCTCAAAAAACAAACAAACAAAAAAGCCAAGCAAAACAAACAAAAACAAATCAACAACATCAGTATCATTATCAGTGACAGCAAAAACAAACCAAAAGTATGGTGTAGATCATCGCATGGACCATCATATCACAGAAGCCCTGTATGTCCAGCAGGAGAGCAAGCCAGTGAGTGCTCTACTTTGTATGTAGGGAGTTTGGTCCCTGAGAACACACAGCAATGTGAAGGGTTAGGGATTGCATATCAATGCCTGTGGCCTCGTAGGGGCTCCATGAAGCCCGTGTGTAAACCTTGCTCTTCTGTCTTCTGTCCCTGTGCTGCTGGGAGGGACAACCCCACTTTCCCCTGCTTGTGTTCTCTGCAGAGGCACGGGTTGCAAGAGCAGGATGTCCAAGAGGAGTTTCGGTGAGGGTCCAGTGATGGATGTTGTGCCAGAGGCCTTGAACCAGACCAATGACTCATTGCAACGAACATTTTGTAGGTGGGGCTGATTGGACGAAAGGGGATACTACATGACACGCCACAGCATGCAGTACCACTAGGACAAATGAAGAAGGGTTTGAAAGATGGAAGAGCGAGGTGGTTTTTTTGTTTTGTTTTTAATTGATTTTTTTCAGGGATTTTTTGGGGGGTTGCTGCAGGGGTGAGGGGAGGACATGGAGGGACTGGGAGGTGAGTAGGATTGGGGTGCATGATGTAAAATTCCCAAAGAATTTTTTTTTTTGGTTTTTCAAGACAGGGTTTCTCTGTGTCTTTGGAGCCTGTCCTGGAACTAGCTCTTGTAGACCAGGCTGGCCTTGAACTCACAGCAATCCACCTGCCTCTGCCTCCCAAGTGCTGGGATTAAAGGCATGTGCCACCACTGCCGGGCGAATTATGTTTTTTAAAAAGAGAATATAGTAAGCCAACATAAAAGAATAAATAACAAGAGAAAGAGAGAGAGAGACAGCACAAAACATCATCAAATCAGTGTTCAAAATATCTAGCAAAAATTGACTAAGGAAGCCCTTTTGAGGCCATCAGCTGAGGTTCTCAACAGAAAGAGTCCTCAGCAGAGCAGAGTGCGCCCTTGGGTCAGGTTTCCAAGTAAAAGAATGCGTAGCAGTAGCCAGATGACGTCATCAAACTGGATACAAAAGGGTTATCTTCTCACTGGTCTCAAGGACATAATGAATGGTTTTACTTTTGGATCATCTGTAACTTTCTCTTCCATCCCTGTCACAGAGTTTGGGACCTTGAAGGATACTTGGAGATAAACAGGCTTAGGTCTGAACCGGTAAAAGATGGACCCAGAGCCAGCCTCTCAGAGAACTCAAACAGCTCATGGCAACTCACCAAAAAAGTGTACATTACCTCAGGGTCTGCAGAGGCACAAAAAGGCTGACTCTCAGCTGCTTTATTATTAGTCAGGGCTTCCAACTCAAGCTCTTCAGCTGCCCGAGCTGCAGGGAGCCTGGGAAATGAGTCCCTCTAATCCTATAAGGTCCAGTGAAAGAAAGGATCTCTTTGTGCTTTCCCTTTCCCTCCTCTTGCCTACAAACCACATGAAATAACCAGAGCCTCTGAAGCCACTGTGGACAGTGAGGAATTTTGAGGTTAGAAATCATATTCTGGAGATGGTGGTTTCTGGGCTCCTAATCGTTTTGCGCAGTTTCCAAACCATCCGTGGACCCGCCACCAGTTCTCTCTGACACGAAGAGAAAAACCCTAACTGTTTAAGGAACTACATTCTGATCTCTCCCAGCAATCACTGTATTCCTGAGTCACAAGAACAACTGTTAGAACTACCCAGCACTGACAACAAACTGTGCCATTCCCGCAGGTGAACTATTGACTAGAATGAGTCCTGTCATCTCTCTGAGCTCAGTGTGTGTATCTTAACAGAAGATGACCCTCTGGCCTCAGAGGGTCAGAGGCCTGTGAAATGTGAAATGTGGAGCATACTAAGCATTTTTTGTTGTTGTTGTTACCTTGACACAAGCTAGAGTCATCTGGGAACAGGGAAGCTCAACTGAGAAAATAAATGCCTCCCTCAGATTAGCCTGTGGCATGTCTGTAAAACATTTTCTTGATAAATGATTGATGTGGGAAGGCCCAGCCCCCTGTGCTAGGTGCCACCCCTGGGCAGGTGGTGCTGGGTGGTCTAGGAAAGCAAACTGAGCAAGTCATCTGGAGCAAGCCAATAAGCAGCGCTCCTCCATGGTGTTTGCTTCAGTGCCTGCCCAGATGTCACCTGACAAATGGACTGTGATTATAGCATATAAGCCAAATAAAGTCATTCCTCCCTGAGTTTGGTTTTGTTTGTGGCGTTTTACAATATTAGAAAGCAAAGTACTATAACATGACAATCTTTTTAACATATATGCAAAACCTAACATACTTAATAGCAGATGATTAAAACGTACAACAAAACAGATAAACCACACCTGTCTGGCAAGTGAGGAGATCTTCAGTTCAGTCCTGGCACTGTTTAAAAATGAATGGATAAATTTCCAGGAGAAATAGATGATGGCACTATCAAATAGAGAGACTTTAAGACTCCTTCACCTGCTGGGTGGTGGTGATGATGCACACCTTTAGTCCCAGCACTTGGAAGGCAGAGGTAGGAGGATCTCTGAGTTTCAGGGCAGCCTGGGCTACACAGCTACAAAAAACAAAAAGCAAACAAAATGTAAAGAATGCAGTTCCTTCTGTATCTCACAGGAGCACTCACCCATGCCGACCATCTTCTAGGATGTGAGACACACCTTAGCTAGTGCAAGAGAATGCAAATTATACACAACATCTGCTCTCAGGCCACGGGAGAATTAAACTAAAAGTCAACAGCAGAAAAATGACTAAAAACTATTTCAATGGAGTTTAAACAATAGATACCTAAGCAACATCTACTGTAAATAACTCCCAAGATAAATTTTAAAATTTTAAACTAAATGAACAGGACATTGCAACATAAAAATTGTGTGATGTAGAGAAAGCAGTACATAGAGGAAAATGTATAGCATTGAATATACATATGGAAAAGGATGCAAGATCTAAACCAGTCTTGTCAAATTCTACTTCCGAAAACCACAGAGAGTGGGCAGGCACTGAAGCAAACACCATGGAGGAGCGCTGCTTCACTCTCTGTGGTTTTCAGAAGTAGAATTTGACATGACTGGTTGAGATCTTTCACACACACACACACACACACACGCAATGAAGTTGAGCACAGAAAATGAACAAAGTTCAAAGCAGATTTCTTTGGGAGGAATCAACAAAGTTAATACATGCCTAACTACCAATAGCATGACACACATGATTCCTTCATGACGTGAAATGGGAGACAGCTCTACAGATCCCATGAACTACAGATCCCATGAACTACAGATCCCATGAACTACAGATCCCATGAACTACAGGTCCCATGAACTACAGATCCCACGAACTTCACTACAGGTCCCACAAACTTCACTATAGGTCCCACAAACATCACTACAGGTCCCACGAACATCACTACAGATCCCACGAACATCACTACAGATCTCACGAACATCACTACAGATCCCACAAACATCACTACAGGTCCCACGAACATCACTACAGATCTCACGAACATCACTACAGATCCCACAAACATCACTACAGGTCCCACGAACATCACTACAGGTCCCATGAACATCACTACAGGTCCCACGAACTTCACTACAGATCCCACGAACATACAAAAAGATAGGAAATGAACACTGCATACTCTGACCACAAATGTGCTACTCAAGGTGCAATAGATTAAGCCCTTGACTTTAGCCAAAGGACTAAAAAGTGGTTGGATTTATTCTTTGAAAAACACAAGTGGGCAATCTGACTAAGTGTATACCTACTAAAGAGACCTATCCAGTCACTAATAACTTTCCAAAAGAGGAGCAGTAGGCCCACTGTGATATCTGTGAAATACTGAGGAAACCATATCCATTTTCTATAATCCCCTATATAAGACAAACACAGGGAGTAGGTACATCCTAACACATTCCAGGGGCCCTGTGCTACCCACTTCCTAAACCAGACCTGGACATTACAAGAGGGGGAGAAAATTCGAACTGATTTCTCTCATGAACATAGATGTAAAATTTCTTGACAAAATAATAAATAAAAATTACTATATATTAAGGCTACAGGGGAATCTATTGCAGTATGAAAGACAGCTTAGTTCAACACTCAGACATCAACTTATATAATCCATCACATCAACAGGCCAAAGCAGAAAGATCACAAGAAAGAAAGCCGCACCAAAAAAAAAAAAAAAAAAAACCTTTTGCAAAATCAGCACTTTCTTGGGAGTTTCAATAGTGGCTTTATTCATTAAAGAACAGTTCTTGTCTTATATAGATTACTGATGAAATATTTCCAGATGTTGTCTGACAAGATGGCTCAGCAGGAAAAAGCCCTTGCCAAGCCTGACTACTGGAATTTGATCCCAGAGACCTACATAGAAAGAGGAGAGAGCCGATTCCCTCAAGCTGTTCTCTGACCTTCACATGCCTGGCATGTCATGCATGCACATATGTGTGCTCATACACGGCAACAAGTAAATGTAAGATGTAATTTTAAAAATCTCTCCAGGGAAAATGAAAGGCATCCTCCCTGGAGGTACGCGGCGTTCAGCCACAGAGCAGCAGGTGCAGGCGCTGCAGAATTACCGTTTATATCTAAGGGCGCTCCCTTGAAAGGAGATGAGAGGGCTGGAATGTCTGAAAAAGGCTTCTGAAGACCCAGTGGGTGCTGGTGTTTAAACACAGCTGCCAGAGTCTCTTGCCCTGTGGTTTCCTTATAAGAATATCTTGGCCAGGAAACGCGGCCCTGAGCTATGCCAAGCTGACTCACTTCATAACAGCCACCCCCGAGTAGCAGTACTGTTGCCAGTTCTCTGAGGCGGCAGGAGGTCCACCTCCATGGCTCCCACCGTCCTTCTATTGCCTCCTAGTCACGTATACAGCCAGGTCCCTCTTAGCCTAGCTGACCACCGAACTTGTGTGGCCTCTGAGCGGCAGACAGAATCTCCAGCCTAACCCGTGGCAGTGCCCTGCGCATGAAAATGTGTGGGGGCGTGGCTGTGAGGAGTTCGCATTCACTGCCTGCCCTGTGACTGTGGCGAGGAGCAGGTCTCCAGGCCTCAGACAAAGCTGGAGCTTCACCGGAGCTTCCGCTAACCATGGGGCCACGAGCAAGTGACTTCACCTCTCTGTACCTGGGTCCCTTCCTCTGCACCATGGGAACAGAAGCTCAGTCTATTGGCTGCTGGAAGGGCCTCTGGGTACATGGAAGGTTGCCTGGTTCTCAGGAATTCTGCATTGTGAGAGCTCAAGAGTGGATCCTTGTAATTATCCTCAGGAAACTGAGGGGAGACACTCCTGTGCACCTCTCACACTCAGACACACCCCCACTCACATACACTCAGACATACCCGCTCACATACACTCAAGACACACCCCCACTCACACTCAGACACACCCACTCACTCACACTCAGACACACCCCCACTCACATACGCTCAGACACACCCATTCACATGTACCTGCTCATACCACTCGTGAATTCAGTCCCAGCCCCCACTCACACACTCAAGTGTACACTCGCTCACATACTCTCATACTCATTTACATGTCACTGCTCACACTCACCCACACTCATATTCACACACTCAGACTGGACCCCCTCACACTCACACAAGTCTGCATCCTCAGACACGATGGCATGCTCACACACCATGACAATGAACACTCTAGTATATCAGTAAGTCTCACTGGTTCGTCTTTTGCTAGGGAAAGCATCCAAAATGGAAACGAAAGGATGGAGAATAATTAGCAGATCCCTTTCTAGGACCTTGGCCGTTCGCCTACCTGAAGGTGCTTCCTTGGTGGGGTCTAGGCTTCTGTCCCACCAGGGTACCTGGATGGCCTGTAGGGTCTTAGGGCATCATGGCCTGGGGGGCCTCCTGGGTACCTGAACAGAGATGTAGCTCTGGTGCTGACAAATTAGGGCAGATTTTGAGGTTCCTCAGTCTAAGACAACTCCCCTTTGCCAAGTGGCTCAAGGAGCTGAGGACCTCTTAACTATCTGGAAGAGGCATTCACCCCAGTCACATCCTCTGTCTTCCAAGTCCTTGGCTGTCTCCCCGCCCCCGGCCTCGGGAATTGGGAGAGTCCCCTCCACAGAGTCCCCTCCTTGATGTCATGTTAGCCAGGGCTGGGTTCCCTGCTGAGGAACCATAGAGCCTTTAGACACAGAGTTTCCCCAAGAACTAAACAATGTCCCCACCAGACATTTCACAGCCATGTACCTATAAGGTCCTTGGTCTTCCCATCTGTGTTACAAGACAGCTGTTCCCTTTAGCCTCTCTGGGGCCCCTTCAGAGTCACCCACAAAAACCCTTTGCCAATCTGAACTTTTGCTCTGGGTTGGCACCAGGGAGTCTGGCAAAGAAGGGCACCTCCATGGCCAATACCATACAAAGGACAGAATTACCCATTTTAGCATTTGCTCACTCTCTTTCCTTGGGTGCAAGGACAGAGAATGTGCGACTGCCAAGCACCCTCAAACTCAATGAGGACAGCGGGGGACTCCCAGTTGTTCTGCCATAGCAGCCACCAGACCACCTGTGCCAATTCCAAGACAATGGCTTTTTACATTATCGAGGGCAACACAGGATGGGTTAACAGAGCTTGGAAGAAGATGTCTTCAAGGTCACAGGCACCAATGTCCGGGGTTCTGGGGCTTGCTTCAGGACAGATGGTAGAAATTCACACTGGAATTCTAAAGACAGAGCCTGACTCCAGGCTCCCAGCCTCACTCTCACCCATCTACTGGGTTCACACTTGTAACAGAGCCCTCCTCAAAGGAGTTTGTGATGTGGAATACTTTTTTAACTATGTAAAGATGTGTTACTTTTGTTATGCTGCAGAATATTACTTTAGCTATGTAAAGGTGTGTAACGATGCTAGGATGTGTTTACGTTTGTGCTGCATTTGTTTAATTGTGTAAATGTGTGTTGCATTTGTTTCCCCTTGCCTGCCTAAGGCACCTGATTGGTCTAATAAAAAGCTGAATGGCCAATAGCTAGGCAGGAGAGGGATAGGTGGGGCTGGTGGGCATAGAGAATGAGTAGGAGGAGAAATCTAGGAAGAGAGAAAGAAGAAGAGACAGAGAGAAAAAGAGGAACATGCTAAGAGCTAGCAAGAAACAAGCCTAACTTAAGGCTGAGCATTCATAACTAATAAGAAGTCTCCGTGTCACGATTTGGGAGCTGGCTGGTAGCTACATGCTTGTGATGGTTTCCACCCAGGCAGAAAGGGGGTTTGGGAAATCAAACCAGGGATGATAGTCCCTGTGTGACCCACCAGCCTAGCTATCTTAGGATCTCTCTCCAGCTACAAGATGGGAATCGTTGGAATCCTGATTTCAAACAACCCGAAGTCGTCCTCCTACACACAGATGTGGCCACCCCTGTCTTCTCCCTGAGCTCCAGCTAGAGACCCGATCAGTGGCAGTAGCCTCGTGGCCATGCGAGGGCTGGGACCAACCTAGATGCTGTGCTCTGTGTTACCCCTGCCCCTCACAAGAAGGGGCAGGGATTATTTAGGAGTTTGCGGACATTCCATGATCTTGTTCCCCAGAATTTCCAGAAATGTGACTATTTGTGAGGCGTCTCAGGAAAATCCTGGCTCTGAGGAGCCATCAGCACCCAAGTGTGGTACCTAGGCCAGCAGGAGTAGTCCAAGCGGAAAAAAGATCCCAGGAATCCAATACAGCGCCCCTATGGTACAAGTGAGAGAAACTTACCCACTTCCTGGGGAGGTTCCCAGGGCATTAATGACGCCCTTGGCTTGATGACTAACTGTCTGAAGTTCAAGTTTGGGTTTTCAATACATTCCATACGCATGATAATCCCACAATTGCTCCAGGACAATGCTAAAGGTTGGCAGAGGCAGACAAGGGGCTCTGGAAAACTTGGGCTGCTCTGTTGCACCTTGGGGATTCTTCCTCCTCAGGCTCCACCATCTGGGACCGTTCCTCTCCACAGGGTGCTGTGCAGAGATCTCTCATTCTGAACCTGAGGCCTGCAGCAGCCACTTATCCCCTCGTGGTAAATAGTGGCTCTCTAGCTCTCTCTCTCTCTTTCTCTCTTTCTCTCTCTCTCTCTCTCTCTCTCTCTCTCTCTCTCTCTGTCACCCCACCCCCAGAAGGTTGGATTCCCTGCCCTAAGGCCCTGATTAGAATATATACACAACACACTGAGTAAGTGAGTTCACACCAGAGGCTCCTAATGAGCTTTCATGGTCCTTCTGTAAACACCTGTCTGATGCTAGTGAGTCTTGTGGACACTTGTCTTTCTTCCTAAGAGAAAGTACAGCCTTGTTAGTCACAGTTAGTGACCATTTTGCCTATTGCTACTCTTAGGATGGAGAAAGGCGCGTGTGGCTTTGATCCCAAGCTTCTGCCTATGAATGAGCTCCAGTGCAGCCTTGTCCACACTTCGGTCCTCTGAACTCATTCCCACCTCGTGCTGATTTTCCTAACAGGCTTCCTACCTCCTTTCTTGCTGACCTGCAGGAGTTCCCCATATGTGCTACATATGAATTCTTGATAGGTTGGCGGATTACAAAATTTTCACAAAATATATGACCATTTAAATTTGCAGGCTGAAAAACTGGCTCAATGGTTAAGACCACTGGCTGCTCTTCTAGAGATGCTGGGTTCAATTCCCAGCATCTACATGGCATCTTACATCTGTCTGTAACTCCAGTCTCAGGGGATTCAACACCCTTTTCTGGCCTCCCAGGGCACCAGGCGTGCACACGGCACACAGACATACATGCAGGTAAAGCACCCATACATGTAAATAAGTACAAATTTAAGTGTATAAGTCAGTGGTATCTACTATATTCACCATGTTTTGCAGCCAGTGTCTCTACTTCCAAAACATCCCTGGGCCTATGCAGCAGGTCCTTTGCCCATGCCCCCAGCCATTCTCTGCAGACCAACTGAGTCTCACTACTTTATGTAAGAGAAGCCACACAATAATAAGGCCTTTGACCTCTCAGTATCATGTTGTTGCGGTTTATTCTTGGTGTTGGTTATTTTTCTTGCTACTGTGACAACATAGGTGGCAGAAGTAATTTAAGGCAGATTTGGCTCCTGGGGTGGTGGTGCTGGAGTCTGTCAGTAGAGGTGCCGGGGGACTGTGGTGACTGCCTGTTCGCAGACTGCACCAGAAGTAGCTATGCTCTTCAAGAACCACTCCCAGAGACGCACCTCCCAGAAGAGTGTCACAAGCTGAGGACCAAGTGCCTGAAACAGAAGTCCCTGGAAGACATTCCAGGTGCAAGCCATATGGCTATATTGTGATATTCCTTTTGTGGCTGAATAAATGTTCTTCCATTTTGCCCATGTTCCATCACAGGTTTCTTTTTTTATATATATTTTTCCATGATATTTATTGAGCTCTACATTTTTCTCTGCTCCCCTCCCTGCCTCTCCCCTCCCTTTTTCAACCCTTCCCCAAGGTCCCTATGCTCCCAATTTACTCAGGAGATCTTGTCTTTTTATACTTTCTACTTCCCATGTAGATTAGATCTATGTCAGTCTCTCTTAGTGTCCATATTGTTGTCTAGGTTCTCTGGGATTGTGATTTGTAGGCTGGTTTTCTTTGCTTTATGTTTAAACACCACCTATGAGTGAGTACATGTGATAATTGTTTTTCTGTGTCTGGGTTACCTCACTCAAAATAATTCTTTCTAGTTCCATCCATTTTCCTGCAAAATTCAACCTGTCATTATTTTTTTCTGCTGTGTAGTACTCCATTGTGTAAATGTACCACATTTTTTTATCCATTCTTTGATTGAGGGGCATTTAGGTTGTTTCCAGTTTCTGGCTATGACAAACAAAGCTGCTATGAACATAGCACATGTCCTTGTGGCACGATTGAGCATCCTTTGGATATATACCCAAAAGTGGTATTACTGGGTCTTGAGGAAGGTTGTTTCCTAATTTTCTGAGAAATCACCACACTGACATCTATAGGGGCTGGGCAGTGGTGGCGCACGCCTTTAATCCCAGCACTCGGGAGGCAGAGGCAGGTGGATCTCTGTGAGTTCAAGGCCAGCCTGGTCTACAAGAGCTAGTTCCAGGACAGGCTCCAAAGCTACAGAGAAACCCTGTCTCAAAAAACCAAAAAGAAAAAAAATCAGGGAAGGATTTTCTTTTTTGACCTAAACAGAGAACTCTCAACAGAGGAATCTAAAATGGCTGAAAGACACTTAAGGAAATGTTCAACATCCTTAGTCATCAGAGAAATGCAAATCAAAACAACTCTGAGATTCCATCTTACACCTGTAAGAATGGCCAAGATCAAAAACACTGATAACAACTTATGCTGGAGAGGCTGTGGAGAAAAGGGAACACTTC
>PVIU01015760.1:0-47166 GCA_004026605.1 Ondatra zibethicus
CCTCTGTCTCTCTGTGACATCTTGAGTGTGTGCCTACTCACAGAAGCCCTCTGTCTCTCCTGTGACATCTTGAGTGTGTACCTACTCACAGAAGCCCTCTGTCTCTCTGTGACATCTTGAGTGTGTGCCTACTCACAGAAGCCCTGTCTCTCTGTGACATCTTGAGTGTGTGCCTACTCACAGAAATCCTCTGTCTCTCTGTGACATCTTGAGTGTGTGCCTACTCACAGAAGCCCTCTGTCTCTCCTGTGACATCTTGAGTGTGTGCCCTACTCACAGAAGCCCTCTGGTTTCTCCTGTTACAGCTTTCTGTTCATGTGTGAGGACAGGGTTCCTGGTGTCCCAGAAGAGCTTCAGAATCCATGCTGTGCCTTTCCAGGGCCAAGGAGGGAACAGAAACAGCAGAGGTGACTTTGCCCTGCCTCCTGGACATTGGCTCCTGTCACTCTGACTAATCAGTTCTCCAACAATGAGAACTTTGCCCCACCACACCAAGGTCCCTGCCCACATCCTTTTGATTTAAATTCATAGCTAGGGAAGAGCAACAGATTCTGCTTCCTCTTTGTGGAACTTAATCGTCCTGTATAGCAGCACAGACTCAGACCTGAGGGCTGATCATGCCCCTGAACCAACCGCAAAGCTGGCTGAATGCTGTGGTCTTTGGGCTCCTGCTTCTCCTCCTCCGTGTACAGGGTGAGGCTCAAAAGCTGCCAGTGGGAAATGACGAGAACTGGAGCTGCCCAGTTCTGCAGAATCAGAGGATGAGCTTGTGGGAGGGAGCAGGGGTGCGGGGGGAGGGTGATGGGAAGAACAGACCAAAGTGTGGGAAACATGTGTCTCCCGATCCCTTAGCCAAAGCACACTGATTTTGTGGGCGCTTAGCACACAGAGGGTCACAGGTGCTTAAGATCATTCCATAGTGAGGAGACAGATCAGTGTAAGGAGCTCTGGAGAATACTAGACAATTCAAGGAAAAGCAAGCTGAAGAATTTTTTCCCTCATCAATGTATGGCTCTTACTGTAGCTACAGCTGACCTTCGTATAAGAATGACAGTAATCATAATTTCATGTGGCCAAATAGCTGAGTGTGTGAACTCTTTGGCCAGAGAAATGCTCTGACACCCTGCAAAGAGAAATAGGAAAGGTTCCTGGCTCTGAGGGATAGGGAAGTTCCCACACTCACACCCCACAGCTGAACTAGGAGGTCCTGGGTTCCCTTCTTTTGTGCTCTGGTAACAGTGAGATGGGATCTCCCACAATCTGCTGGCATCTGATTGTGCAAAGCTAACCCTGATGGCATCTCTCCACCCAGGTCAGGACTCACCAGAGGCCAGCCCCATCAGAAATACACACACAGGCCAGGTCCGAGGCAGCCTTGTCCATGTGACTGACACCAAACTTGGTGTCCACAGCTTCCTGGGAATTCCCTTTGCCAAGCCACCTGTAGGACCACTGCGCTTTGCACCTCCTGAAGCCCCTGAACCATGGAGTGGTGTGAGAGATGGGACCTCACACCCAGCCATGTAAGTTCTGGGCCAAGAGGATGTTTGGCCCTGGGGTGAACATGCTCTGAAGCCTGAGTCATGTTGAAGTCTTTCCTCCATCTCAGCTCCATAGCAGTATCCTCCCAGTGTGGGGAGTGCTCCATGCATTTTTCTAATACATGTGCTAAGAATGAGTAGAACAACTGTACCAGCTCCTGGGTCAGACCTTGGCACCCATAGGGAGTTAGATTGCAGGTACTTTAGAGAGGAACAAAAATAAAACTGATCACAATGTCAAATTATCTCCAGTGTTCTCTGCCACAATGGAAGGAATCTCTAGGCATGAGTTGTGTGACCTATTAAGCAGAGAGCACCCCTGAGTCCAATAGAATACACTTCAGGTTCTGAGGTGTGCAGCATGATGTATACTGGCTAACCCCACCCTCACAGTCACTGTGAGAACGTATAGGGCCTAGCATCATTGACCGAGGAACTATATGTAATTAATTTGCTCTGAAGGCAGCATAGGAAAAAGATGTTCCCTTCAACACATGGGATGAAGAATGTCTTTCCAATTCAGAAGTCACACATACATATGACTCCCCAACCACCCTGTGCATAGCTGAAAGCCCAGAATAAAAGGGAGAATAGGTATTTGTCAGCATTTATACATTACACTTTTTTAGTTGTTCCAGAATGTTGGGGAAGGCTGCTCTTTTGTTCCCAGCCACCCAGACCCAAAACAACCACACAGAAACTGTATTGATTAAAACACTGCTTGGTCAATCTCTTAATTGTATTGCTAAGTAGCGCTATCTTAAATTAACCCATTTCTATTAATCTGTGTATCACTATGAGGTTGTGGCCTACCAGCAAGGTTCTGGTGTCTGTCTCCTCTGGCAGCTACATGGCATCTCTGTGACTTCATCTTCTTTCTCCCAGAATTCAGTTTAGTTTTCCTGCCTAGCTCTATTCTACCCTGCTAGAGGCCCAAAGTAACTTCTTTATTAACCAGTGGGATACAGAGGGGAATCCCACATCACCAGAAAACACTGCTTTCTGATCTTACATAACAAATCACATAGAACAGGAACTGTTCTCCCCACTCCAGTCATTTCATTTTATAAATATAGTTTTATTAGAATTCTAAAAAAAAGAAAGAAGTTCCCTGAGAGTCTGTACATAGGATGAAGGATTTCTCACTGCCCTTTAGGGACAATGGACTCACTGTTCATTGATTCCTCTAGTACCTGTGGAGCACAATACTCCAATATTGCATCCAAGTTTGTTTCTGTTGCTGCAATAAAGTACCAACAAAGCAACTTAGGGAAGAAAGCTACTATTAAAGATTCTAGAGTATAGTCCATCATGTTGGAAAGTTACACTGAAAGAAAATTACAGGAGCTTGTCACATCACATTCACAACCAGGAACAGAGAGGAGAAAACGCTTGCATACTTTGCATTGCTAAGGTATAGGCCACTTTTCTATTCTTATACTCTTCAGCGAATGTCACTGCATAGAGCCAATCATTTCCATAGAGACACTGAGATGTCTTATATACCAGACTCAGAAAAACAATGACATACAGACCCAACTAAACTAGAGGACTCCACTCCAGCTTTCATGGAGTCTGTGGCCATTACCTTGGTGGGAAGGGACTTTAGAGGGGGAATATGGGTTAACAGGACATCATGAAGAGTAGCAGCTAAAGGTGGCGGGAAAAGATCCAGAACCACGTTTGGTTTTGACCACCATATATCTCTTGAAATATTTGTCTTCTATTTCCATCAGGTGTCTGCAAAACCTTGAAACCACGAATCCAGAGGGCCTGACGGATATGAAAGTGACCATGCCTCCTGTCTCTATGTCTGAAGACTGTCTGTATCTCAATATCTACACACCAGTTCATGCCCATGAGGGCTCTAACTTGCCTGTGAGTGTCCGGACATGGTCATCTTGGGAGAGGACATGGTTTTCAAGATGATTAGAAGGGACAGAAGCAACCTGAGCTCCACTGCAGTGTGGACTCTGTTAAAATGCCTTCCTAATTTAGGTCAAAGAAGGGTTTCTCAGCTACACTAAGTATCTGAAACATGCGTATCAGATATATACCACTAGAGCACTGAGTTGTTAAAAACTCTAGCTCTTTGATAAAACAAGGATGTATTCTATAGCCTGAGTTCTGTAGAACCACTTAGGTTCTCAAGTCTCAACACTGAGGTTACCTATGTCTACTTTTAGATTATCTGTTTTGCCAATGAGAGTTGATGAATCTTTCCATTTTCAAACTGTGGAGATATCCATGGAGACATGCCTCTTTGTTCTACTATGAAGAGTCTGAGTAATGATGACATTACTGTATACATAGAGCCTTAATTAAAATGCAGATACTTGCTGGGCATAGGGATGAGAATTACACAGATGGGGCTATTAGAGGACCCTGACTGTGACCAAGCCCTGAAGCCCTGAGGATTTGTCTGTATTTGTATAGCTGCATAGAAACCCAGCAGTTGGTACTCTAGTAAGTCGTCCTGCAGAGGTTGGACTGAGTAGGGGGTCTCCTGGCATCTCTCTTTGCTCTTCCAGGTGATGGTGTGGATCCATGGTGGTGCTCTGGTTGCAGGAATGGCTTCTGGAACTGATGGGTCCATACTGGCAGCCATTGAGGATGTGGTGGTGGTCACTATCCAGTACCGTCTGGGTGTCCTGGGATTCTTCAGGTGAGACTAGGGCTGGGGTGGACAATGGCAGCTGAGAAGAACCTAGACAGCCCTTTGACCCATGTCCCTTCCACTTCTCAGCACTGGAGACCAGCACGCCAGAGGCAACTGGGGCTACCTGGACCAAGTAGCCGCCCTACGCTGGGTCCAACAAAATGTCGCCCACTTTGGAGGCAACCCTGACTGTGTCACCATTTTTGGCGAGTCAGCAGGTGGCACAAGTGTGTCTTCACTTGTTGTGTCCCCCATGTCCCAAGGACTCTTCCACAGAGCCATCATGGAGAGTGGGGTGGCCCTGCTGCCTGACCTTATCTCTGACACCCATGAAAGAGTCTACACTGTGAGTGCCCTCAACCATTATAGTCCTAATCTGACCCCTCAGCCTTCATCTTCTGGTGCTCTGGTCTTCTGTTGAGAGGGGAGAATAATGATCATGGAAAATATTTCTTTCCAGCAATTTTTGAGAAACTCTGGGGCTAGCTTCTATTCATCTCTACTTCATATGGGGCGAGTATGCCATCTGACCACCTAACTGCTAGCAGCTTCCATCATCGACAGAAATAAATATGCATGTGCTTTGAGAGATAGATCAGTGCATTTTTTTTTAAAAAAAGTGCTTGGAGTACAAGCCTGAAGACTTACTTAAGTTCAAATCCCCAGAACCCATAGAAGGCTGGAGATAGTAGCATGTATCTGTCATTCCAATGTTCCTGTGGTGAGGTGGGAGGCAGAGACAAGGGAATCGGAATCCCTGGATGTTCACAGGGCAGCTCAGCTAGTGTATGGACAGAAAACAGGAGGACACCCTGTCTCAAATAAGGGGCATCTGTGAAGAAAGACCTGGTCCTCTAATGCTCACACACAAACACTGCAGACTTACTCCTCCTCTCACATCCGACATACAGAAGGGTGGCTGGGGTTAGTAAAACTACCATAAGGAAAACAGTGGAGGTAGAGAGGATACTGCTTGATGTCTGTTACCTCTGAGGAAAAGGACAGAGGGAATGATTCATATTTATAACAATCCATACCAAACATACACTATAGTGTGATATTTAGGGCAATATCATGGAGCTGGGATTGTAAAAATTCTTGTCTTCACTTGTTCCCTTTCACAGACAGTGGCCAACCTATCTGGATGTGAGACCAAGGACTCAGAGGCCATGGTGCACTGCCTGAGAGGCAAGAGTGAAGCAGAGATTCTCATCATTAACAAGGTAAGTAGAATTGTGTGCCTTGAAATATCTAGTCAGACTTTGTGTTCTTTAGTTCTGTGTACAATATGAATACCAAGATAGGCTAATCTAAGTGTAGATTCTCTTCCAGAGTGAGCTGAGAACCCTGAGGATAGTAGGAAATGTGAAAATAGTTCAGATAACTCAGTGAACATCAACATACATATTTCATTGACCTTCAGCATTGACTTTTAATGTCTTCAGATCTTCAAGATGATCCCTGCTGTGGTGGATGGGGTATTCCTACCCAAGCACCCCCAAGAGTTATTAGCTTCTGTGGATTTTCGCCCTGTCCCCAGCATCATTGGTGTCAACAATGACGAGTATGGATGGATTCTCCCCATGGTTAGTCTCAGTTCCAATCATTTGGGAGATTGGAGACTCATATGTTAAGCAGTGAGAACTAAATACATATTTAATCCAAGTTCATCAGATCCCACATTTAACTGGGTTTTCTATCTTCCAGATCATAGGCTCTGCTCAGGCAATAAAGGAAATAACCAAAGGGAACCTGGAGGCTGTTATGAAGAATACAGCAGTACAAATGGTGA
Source organism: Ondatra zibethicus (assembly GCA_004026605.1). Classification (NCBI taxonomy): domain Eukaryota; kingdom Metazoa; phylum Chordata; class Mammalia; order Rodentia; family Cricetidae; genus Ondatra; species Ondatra zibethicus. Next base: position 5,993 of record PVIU01015760.1, read on the forward strand.
GATACCTCTGGTCCTATCCAAATAGGTCCCTCATATCTCCTCTCAGACAGCATCCCTATTAACCAAAGTCAGCATATATGTGTGATTCTGTGTCGGGTGGCCTCAGAGCATAAACCTTTTTACCTATGTCTTATCTCCACCCAGGCCCCATCCTCCCCATACCAAAGCTGCTGCCCACCTAACCAAGAACATGCCTAACTTCTGATCTCCTTGGTGTAGATGCTGCCTCCTGAGTGTAGTGACCTACTAATGGAAGAGTACATGGGAGATACTGAGGATCCCCAAACCCTCCAATTACAGTTCACAGAGATGATGGGAGACTTCATGTTTGTGATTCCTGCACTCCAAGTAGCACATTTTCAACGTGAGTACATCTGTAACAAGGCTTGGGGGAAAAATTCAGAGATTTGGACCATGGGTGAGCACTGTTGAGCAGTGCGCTATGCAGGTCTCATGTTGAGTGAAAAGAGCAACATCTAGGTGCAGATGAGAAAATGGGTTGCAGATAATCTATTAACTTGACATAGCTATCTAGTTGGAAAAGCCATGGGCACTGTTCTGCCCTGAGCTTTTCCGCAGCTAGAGCTCCAGCCTGGAATTTTCTCTCTCCTTTAACATTTATGAATCCAAGTAACTTTATGTCAAGATTCCTTGTCAGCAAATATGTATCAGAAGAAATCCAGTTGATGGGCTACTAAGCCATTATTTGTCCTTACCTCCAGGTTCCCATGCCCCTGTCTACTTCTATGAATTCCAACACCAACCCAGCTTCTTCAAGAGTTTCAGGCCACCTTATGTGAAGGCTGACCATGGTGATGAGATTACTTTTGTCTTTGGGTACTTCTTCTTTGACATGAAATGTGAGTCTTCCTTATTCTCCTTGAGCTGACTGAGGTCCCAGATGACACCCTAGGGACTCCTGAGCTCTCAGTTCATTTGATGAAAACTAGACTCTGGGAGAGAATAAAATCAACTGTGTGCCATGTAATAGCCTAAAAAAATAATACCAAGATTAGAATCTGAACCTGTGCCAGTCTAGCCTGTGATGGAGATGACAGCACATTGGGCAGGAATTCCTTTAAAGGATTGCAAGGATGTTGAATATTGTAGAGTGAAGAAGGGAGATAATAAAACCGATCGTTTAGGGTCTGACAGCAGCTGGGATTGTGAGTGGGAAGCATAAGTTGGCAGCTGTGTGAGGTGTCATGGACTTCAACCTTTATTTTTCTCAAACTTTAGTCAACCTCACTGAGGAGGAAGAGCTACTGAACAGGAGGATGATGAAGTACTGGGCCAACTTTGCAAGACATGGGTGAGAACACATCTTTCTCTCAGCCCTCCCTATATGGGTTATGGGGATATGTGTGTCTCTATATAGGTCTCTCTTTTGGGTGGTGGTCTCTTTAGCTTTCCTGAATCTTCCATCACATGATAGATTCTTCTCTATTAGATAGCACATTTATATAGATACTTTGTAGGTGTCAGTTACTGGTCATCTCACAGTGATCTGGTTCCTGAGTCATGATGATCGTACTGTTCTTTATATCTTGCCTCTTACATGTAGATATAAAACAGGTCAAGTAGTCTTCCTCCACATGGATCAGAAACTAGTGGGTGACACATGTATTTCTTTATCAGGACACCTGTCCCATCAGTCCCATTAACCACTGGCCTAATTATACCATAGCCATGACCCAAATCAGGGGATCAGATTTTACTCAGAGTGACCTCACCCTTCCCTGTTGGGTGTCATATCCATAGGAACCCCAACAGTGAGGATCTACCATACTGGCCCATGTTGGACCATGATGAGCAGTACTTGCAGCTGGACATCCAGCCTGCTGTGGCCCAAGCCCTGAAGGCTAGAAGGCTGCAGTTCTGGACCCAGACTCTGCCCCAGAAGATCGAGGAGCTAAAGAAATCTCAGAACACGCACAAAGAGCTATAGTGCTCTGTGTGAGGAATGGTGTGTAGCACTGGCTGCTGGGGTCACCGTAAGTTTCCCAAAATATACCGACCAACCTGGGTTGATTCTAACATTCATATAACCTCTGCACTTGTCTACATTTATCACAAATCTTCTGCAGGTGACTCTATCCTGCTGGGTCGTCTTTTGTTAGACTTACTCAATAAATGCTCCCATAACAATGTGGATTTTGTGGACCACCCAAAGCAGGCTCATCTTTCAGACTCCTCTGGTACTAGGCCCCTTCCATTCTTCCTTTTTCAATTTTTTATCTTCACTGTCATCTTCTCTAGGACTAAAACGCTCTTTAAAACAAAGCAGAAGTTTGAAAAACAATGATATGGGTTCTTCAAAGACCTCATATCATATTGGTGAGGTCTGTCAAAATCACATGCCCTATCTCATTAGGTTCATTTTGGAGACCATGAAGTTCAACATTAGAATACAAATCTATTTGTTGTATTGTGATGACTAGCTCTCTGACCCAAAGTTGATGCCTTGTGTTTTCACTGAGTAGATGGGTTATTTAATATTTCTCAGGACCCAGACCTCCACTAGGCCTCAGTCTTAATAACATCACATTAGAACCTAAATATCAGTATAGAAGTATGACTCTATAATTATTTTTAAATTGTTTTTAATGAGCTATATATTTTCCTCTCGCCTCCACTTTTACCTATTCCATGGTACCCATGCTTCCAATTTACTCAGGAGATCTTATCTTTTTCTATTTTCTATGTAGATTAGATCCATGTACATCTCTCTTAGGGTCCTTATTGTTGTCTAGGTTCTCTGGGATTGTGAATTGCAGGCTGGTTTTACTTTGCTTTTATGTCTAAAAGCCACTATGAGTGAGTACATGTTATATTTGTCTTTCTGGGTCTGGGTTACCTCACTCAATATGATGTTTTCTAGACCCAATCATTTTTCCACAGATTTCAAGATATCATTATTTTTTTCTGCTGTGTAGTACTCGATTGTATAAATGTACCACATTTTCTTATCCATTCTTCGGTCTAGTGGCATTTAGGTTTTTTCCAGGTTCTGGCTATGACAAACAATGCTGCTATGAATATAGCTGAGCACATGTCCTTGTGGTATGATTGAGCATCCTTTGGTACATAACAAAAGTGATATTGCTGAGTCTTGAGGTAGGGTTGTTTCCTATTTTCTGAGAAATCATTATACTGATACCCAAGGAGACTGTACCAGTTCGCACTCCTACCAGCACTGCAGAAGTGTTCCCTTTACCCAAAACCTCTCCAGCATAAGTTGTCAACATTGTTTTTGATCTTGGCCATTCTTACAGGTGTAAGATGAAATCTCAAAGTTGTTTTGATTTTCATTTCTCTGATAGCTAAGAATGTTGAGCATTTCCTTAAGTGTCTTTCAGGCATTTTAGATTCATCTGTTGAAAGTTCTCTGTTTAGGTCTGTAATGCAATTTTTTATTGGATTATTTGTTCTTTTGGTGTCCAATTTCTTGAGTTCTTTGTATATTTTGGAGATCAGGCCTCTGTCTGATGTGGGGTTAGTGAAGATCTTTTCCCAGGTTGGTCAGTTTGTATCTGCTGAGGTTTGTCTTGACTTCCAAGGGTTGTGCAGCCATGGTAATGGTAACATTTGCATCATCACACCACGTCTGTGAAGATGTTTGACTATGAGATGAGTCCTTGTCTCAGGGTGGAGGATCAGAAAATCCATACATGTATGAAAGAGATAGCTGTCCCCTGTCTCACTGAGCACTTGTACATGTCTTGGGTTGTCTTTCTGACTTCCACAGTTTCCCTGCAACCTCCTAGTCATTGTGATAATTCTCTGTCCTTGATTGTTCATAATACTTGATTTTCATTTTTACCTCTTTGTTGTTACTGAACATTTTTGGCCATTCCAATAAATGTCCTCTCTTTTACTTTATGTCATTATACAAAGTTGTCAAACTGTGCCCAAGCTGTTAAATTTTCTAAAAACATTTTCTCTTTTTCATTAAGAGGCCAGATCCTTTGTGCTAACCCAGTGTGTGTGTGACCCTAATATCAGTGGACCTCTTACCTCTGCTCAGCTCGCCCAACAAGCCAAGTTTTCCCTGTTGACAAACTCCCTCTTTTAAAATCCAGTGCAAGGAAGACCAACCCCAGGACAGCATGACCTTTGGGGTCAAAGTTAAGATTATTCATTGTTCATTGTGGAGACCATGGGCAGAGAAAGATATCCTCCAGGAGGGCTGGTGCCTGAGCTCATTATTGGACTCCTATTGCCAACAATTAAGACACAACAGGCTATTCAGATAGGACAAAGAATCTAGAGCATGTCTTTGATCTTAGAAGATCTGGGACAGTCCATTTGCCATATGCCAGTGGTTCTTTCAGTCGGGAAAATGAGGGAAGAGAGAACATCTACCCAGGACAGGAGTGGGTGCACAGACATTTTAAAGGGAGACATTGAATTGACATCATGCCTTGCTGGTTAGGGGAGTCAGGCACAGTCATGGTTGTACCACATCAGTGGAAACATTAGGAAAAACACTGAGGAGGAAGGCCAGGTTGTGGGAACTCTAGATTTCTGAAGGTTGGAGAGATGGAGCCAGGTTCTCAGGTGGTACTGCTGCCTGTCTGAAGTAGACACCCATCCAGTTACCTCCATGAAGTCTATCTTAGCTGAGTAGGAGCTCCTGACCCTGTACTCTTTCATGAATTCTGACAGGGTTCTCTGGGATTTGAAACTCATGTTCATGGCACAGTATCTTAGCTTTATCATAAGCTTTGAGTATCCAGAGAGTCCAAGTGATGGACCTAGTGGAATCTAAAAATGTTTGTCAGGTGGATAAATGACTCTGAACTTGTTTTCAGTAGGCGGCGGCACCATGCTAGCCACAGTATAGAGGAGAAATGTATAGGGGAAGGCACTAAAGAAGTGATACACAAAACAGAGAAACATCCAAATTAAAGACATTGCAGATCTAGTAGGGTTAATACTACAGAACATGCCATTTAAAGATTACAAACTCTATATGTTCTTCTTGGAAGTTCATGAGAGTTTTTTTTTATGAAATAGATTGTGAGGCTGGGTGGTAGTGGCACATGCTTTTAATCACAGCAACAGGGAGTCAGAGGCAGATTGATCTCTATGTTTTGGAGGCTAGCCTGATCTGCAGATCAAGTTCTAGGATAGCTAGGGCTATACAGAGAAACGCTGTCTCAAAAATGCATTGTGTATTAGGACACAAAGCAAGTTTTAAGAAATACCAGAATAATTACATCTATTTGAACACAGTAGAATAGAACTCTAAGTCCATAGTAAGAGAAACTATAGAACACATGCCGTCATGTGGGGATTAAACAACATGCCATTGACTGATGAATATATCTGTGAAGAAATCTAGAAGCAAAATTTAAAAATTTGTAGAATCAAAGGAAAAGGAAAATACAACAATACCAAACCCTAGAGGACACACTCAAGGCACCCCAAGCTCTCATACCTAAATTAAAAATTCAAATGGCTACCCCTTCTCCAAAGTGACTGTACAGATTTGCACTCCCATCAGCAAGGAAGGAGCGTTCCTCTTACTCTGCATCAGAATGGCAAAGATAAAAAACACCAATGACAGCTTATGTTGGAGAAGATACAGAGTAAGAGCAACACTCCTCCATTGCTGATGGGAGTGCAAATCTGTACAGTCACTTTGGAAATCAGTATGGCATTTTCTCAAAAATTGGTAATCAAACTACCTCAAGACCCATCAATACTACTCCTGGGTATACACCCAAAGGATATAGACCCATACCACATGGGCATTTGCTCAACTATATTCATAACAGCATTATTTGTAATATCCAGAACCTGGAAACAACCTAGATGCCCTGCAACTGAAGAATGGTTGAAGATAGTGTGGTGCATTTACATAATGGAGTATTACTCATTGGTAAAAAGACAATGGCATCTTGAAATTGGCAGGTAAATGGATGGAACTAGAAAAAAACCATCCTGAGTGAGGTAACCTAGACAAATATGGATGTACTCACTCATAAGTGGATATTAGACATAAACTAAAGGATAACCCACCTACAGTCCACAACCCCAGAGAAACAGGAAACAAGGCGAACCCTAAGAGAGACATATATGGATCTGCCCCAGGAAAGGCAAGTAGACAAGATTTCTTTAGCAAATTGGCAGCGTAGGGGGAGTGAGAGGGTGTTAGAGGAGTGGGGGAGGAGGACATCAGTGATTAGAAAGATCAAGTTGGGTAAAGGACAGAGAGGAAAAGCAAGGAAAGAGATACCTTGGAAGAGGGAGCCATTATAGGCAATAGTGGGGAGGGTACCTAAACTACCCTTCCCCTGTAATCAGATTGATGACTTCCTTAATTGTCATCATAGAACTTTCATCAACTAACTGATGGAAGAAGATGCAGAAATGGACAATTCTCTGGATAAATATCACTTATCAAAATTAAATCAAGACCAGATAAACAAATTAAATAGATCCATGACTGCTGAAGAAATAGAAATTGTTATCAAAAGTCTGCCAACCCCCCCAAAAAAAACAAAACCAAAAACCCAGAACCAGATGGTGTCAGCATAGAATTCTACAAGATTTTTTCTTTTTTTATTGATTTTTATTGACCTCTACATTTTCCTCTGTTCCCCTCTCTGTCTCTCCCCCTCTCCCCTCCCCTTCAGTCCTCTCCCAAGGTCCCCATGCTTCCAATTTACTCAGAAGATCTTGTCTTTTTCTACTTCCCATGTAGATTAGATCTATGTATGTCTCTCTTAGAGTCCTCATTGTTGTCTAGGTTCTCTGGGATTGTGATTTGTGGGCTGGTTTTCTTTGCTTTATGTTTAATAACCACTTATGAGTGAGTACATGTGATAATTGTCTTTCTTGGTCTGGGTTACCTCAATCAAAATGATGGTTTCTAGCTCCATCCATTTGCCTGCAAATTTCAAGATGTCATTTTTTTCTGCTATGTAGTACTCCATTGTGTAAATGTACCACATTTTCCTTATCTACAAGATTTTCAAAGAAGAACTAATACTAATACTCCTCAAATTGTTCCACACAATAGAAACAGAAGGAATATTGCCAAACTCTTTTTACAAGACTACTATTACCCTGATGCCCAAACCATGCAAAGACTCAACCAAGATCAGTCTCACTCATGAATATGGATGCAAAAATACTCAATAAAACACTGGCAAACTGAATCCAAGAACACATCAAAAAAATCATCCAACATGATCAAGTTGGCTTTATCCCAGAGATTCAGGGATATTTTTTCATACAAAAATCTATCAATGTAATCCACCATATAAATAAACTGAAAGAAAAAGAACCATATGATTATGTCATTAGATGCTAAAAAAAGCCTTCAACAAAATACCACACCCCTTCATGATGAAGTTCTTGGAGAGATCAGGGATACAAGGAACATATCTAAACATAATAAAAGCAATATACAGCAAGCAGACAGCCAACATCAAATTAAATGGAGGGAAATTCAAAATGATTCCACTGCAGTCAGGAACTACACAAGGTTGTCCACTCTCTCCATGTCTATTCAATACAGTTCTTGAGGTTCTGGCTATAGCATTAAGATAACAAAAGAAGATCAAGGGAATTCAAATTGGAAAGGAAAAAGTCAAACCTTTCACTATTTGCAGATGATGTGATAGTGTATATAAGTTACCCCCAAAACTCTACTAGGGAACTCCTACAGCTGATAAATACCTTCAGTAATGTGGCAGGATGCAAGATCAACTAAAAAAAATCAGTAGCCCTCCTGTATACAAATAATAAAGAAGTTGAGAAAGAAATCAGAGAAATATCACGTTTCACAATAGCCACAAATAATGTAAAAGATCTTAGGGTAACACCAACCAAAGAAGTGAAAGGCCTGTTCCACAAAGACATCACTAAGAAAGAGAATTATAGACCAATCTCACTCATGGAAATTTATGCAAAAATATTCCATAAAATACTGGCAAACAGAATCCAAGAGCACATCAAGAAAATCATCCATCATGACCAAGTAGGCTTCAATCCAGAGATGAAGGGATGATTCAATATATGAAAAATCTGTGGATGTAATACGTCATATTTAAAAACTGAGAAAAACCTCACATGATCATCTCATTAGATGTTGAAGAAGCCTTCGACATCCCTTCATGATAATGGTCTTGGAGAGAGCAGGGATACTAGGAACATGCCTAAACATAATAAAGGCAATATACAGCAAGCCAACAGCCAACATCAAACTAAATGGAGAGAAACTCAATTCAATCCCACTGAAATCAGGAACAAGACAAGGTTGTCCACTCTCTCCATATCTATTCAATATAGTACTTGAGGTTCTAGTTAGAGCAATAAGACAACAAAAGGAGATCAAGAGTATACAAACTGGAAAAGAAGTCAAACTCTCACTATTTGCTGATGATATGATAGTTTACATAAGTGACTACAAAATTCTACCAAGGAACTTTTAAAACTCATAAACACCTTCAGTAATGTGGCAGGATACAAGCTTAACTAAAAAAAAAAAAAAAAAAAAAAAAAAAAAAAAAAAAAAAAAAAAAAAAAAAAAAAAAAAAAAAAAAAAAAAAAAAAAAAAAAAAAAAAAAAAAAAAAAAAAAAAAAAAAAACAAAAAAACAGTAGCCCTCCTGTACACAGATGATAAATGGACTGAGAAAGAAATCAGAGAAACATCACCCTTCACAAATAGCATAACATATCTTGGAGTAACTCTAACCAAACAAGTGGAAGACCTGTATGACAAGAACATTAAATCTTTGAAGAAAGAAATTGAAGAAGATGCTAGGAAATAGAAAGATCTCCCATGCACTTACATAGGTAGAATTAACATAGTAAAAATGGCAATCTTATCAAAAGCAATCTACAGATTCAATGCAATACTCATCAAAATCCCAGCAAAATTCTTCACAGACCTCATAAGAGCAATATTCAACTTCATATGGAAAAACAAAAAACCCAGGATAGCCAAAACAGTCCTGTACAATAAAGAAACTTCTGGAGGCATCACAATCCCTAACTTCAAACTCTGCTAGAGAGATACAGTACTGAAAACAGTCTGGTATAAATAAACAGACAGGAAGAACAATGGAACCAAATTGAAGACCCAAATATCAATCCACACACCTAAGAACACCTGATTTTTGACAAAGAGGCAAAAAAAATATAAAATGGAAAAAAGAAAGCATATTCAACAAATGGTGCTGGCATAACTGAATATCAACATGTAGAAGAATGAAAATAGATCCATATCTATCACCATGCATAAAGCTTAAGTCCAAATGGATGAAAGACCTCAACATAAAGTCAGCCACACTGAACCTCTTTCTGGTGTCTTCTTCAATTTCTCTGTTCAACGATTTAAAGTTCTTGTCATACAAGTCTTCCACTTGTTTGGTTATAGTTACTCCGAGATATTTTATGCTATGTGACTATTGTAAAGGGTGATGTTTCTCTGATTTCTTTCTTAGCCCACTTATCATCTGTGTAAACGAGGGCTACTGATTTTTTGAGTTAATCCTGTATCCTGCTACATTATTGAAAGTGTTTATGAGTTGTAGAAGTTCTTTGGTAGAATTTTTCGGGTCACTTATGTAAGCTATCACATCATCAGCAAATATGTGTGCTCATCTCTTGACCTTGTAGACCTTGTCTTCCTCCACAACCCAGTTTGTCTCCATCTCTTTGGGACTCTTCCCTCATCATATTGTCTTAAGGCAGGGATCTGGCCAGTGCTGTAAGCTCCTTGTGCACTGTGAAGATGTACTGCTGTGACTGGTGTAACAAAAAGCTGAATGATCAATAACGAGGCGGGAGAAATAGGCAGGACAACCAGGAAGAGAGAGGCAGAGGACAATCAAGGCACACAGGAGAGGACCTGGAGCAGCAGAATTGGTCAGACACTCAGAACAGGAGAGAGTTAAAAGCCATGTGGAAGAACATAGGTTAATAAATATATGGGTTACTTTAAGTTATAAGAGCTAGTGTGAGAAACTGAAGCTAAGGCTGAGTTTTCATAATTAGTAATAAGCCTCTGTGTCATGATTTGGGAGATGTTGGTCTAAAGAAAAATCCTAGTAGAGGCCTGGACACAGCAGGCTTCATGGGCGTGAGGACAAGGCTTTGGGTAAACTCATGCGAAGGAATCCCAAGAATGGACAGGTCCACATCCAGTTTGCCATGGGCTATGTCCTGAAGGGTGGAAGGATGTCCCCAGAATAGATATGAGCTGGACTGGACTGAGGAGAAACAAATGGGTCAATAGCATGCTAGGGAAGGTTTTCCAGTATCACGAGCACAAATGGGTTCAGCCTTATTTGCCCATGCTCTGAAGACACAAGGGCAACTGTATCTTTCACGCATCCATTCCTCATCTGTCTGTTTAGCCAACACTGATGCATGCCATTTGTTCCCAAGAATGCCTGGGTCCTTGCATTTTTCAATGACCTCCCTCATGACAATGTATTCATGTGAGCACCAACAGATGCCGAACTTCCTTCATATCCCACCATACCTGCATCTCTTCCTCCCTTTACCTATTTTTTTAAAAAAAGATTTATGTATTTTATGTATATGGTGCTCTATCTACACATAGAGCCTATATGCCAGAGGGGAGAGCATCATATTTCATTATAGATGCTTGTTAGCCAGCATGTGCTTGCTGGGAAATGGACTCAGTACCTCTGGAAGAGCAGCCAATGTTTTCAACCCCTGAGCCATCTCTCCAGCCCCCTTTTTAACTCATTTTCATCCCATCCTCTTTCTCTTTTTCTTCAAGTCCCAACCCTCTTCACATGAATCAGAAGCTTCAGAGAATATTGTCTACACCAAAGGTGGGTGGGTATCAAAGTTCCCTGTCAACATTTCAGGAAGTTTCCTATTTATCACATCTATATGTGGCAGAAAAAAATCAAGTAAAGGGAACTTCTACCAGCAAGGCCTGATGCCACAGATTGGAGGTGCCACAGTGAAATGATAGCAACCTTGCTGATTGTAAGGGACAAGAGGGGCCATGGCTGTGCCATGCTAGGAAGAAGGAGGAAATTCTGCTGTGCCAGGCTCTGGGTGCCCAAAACTATCGGGGACTGGAAAGATGGAGGGAAAACAAATACTCAGATTGATTTCCAGGTTGTCTGACACTGATCCCCACACCACACCCTCCAGAAGTCAGGCTGAGCTGGACGGGAGCAGCTGTTGAATGTAAACTTCAGGGTTCTGAATGATTCTGAAATTCCTACTCATAAACCTGTATTATAAGATCTGAAAACATACCTAGTCCTAGACATTAGAACCAGAATTTCCCCATTAAACATTTGCTGAGTAGGTAAAGGGTTGTGAACTTGATCTCTGTAGGAGCTGGCCATGAGAGTAAGGCAGTGTGGAGATGGAGTGGGTAGGGGGTAGGTCCTTCAGAGGTGCCAGGTTTGCAGTGTGTTTCAATGAAACAGCTGTGTTTGAGCAGGGAGGGTGATGTTAGACTTCAAATCACGACTGCAAGGGATGAGGGACCCTGAATGTGGACTCAGGAAACCGTCAGTCCCGGAAGCAGGGAGCAGTTTTCGGGGGGCGGCCATGCTCATGCAGTTCTCTTTGATCCACGTCACCTTTCTCAGAGCCGCATCCCACCCTCCGCCTGTGACGTCCTCAGCATGCGTCTGCTAGAGAAGACCTCCTGATAGTTCCAGTTACAGCTCTCTGCAGCCTCCTCTCCACCCCAACGCCTGCCCTGGCCATGTTGCTGGAAGGACTGTGAATGCGGTGACTGCAGGTTAAAGGGAGGGGTGCTGGTGTCCTAGAAGGCCCTTGGGAGCCCTGCTGTGCCTTCCACGGAGGCTAAAGGTGAAGCAGGAATGGTGGACCTGGCTTGGCCCTATCTGCTGCCACTGGCTCTTATAACCTCTACCTCGTCAGTTCAGTTCAGACCTTTCCCTGTCCAGCAAACTTTCCTCCTACTCCACTTGCATCCAAATTCCTGTCTGAGCCAAATCCCCATATTCTGTTTCCTGTCAGTGACTCACAGTGTACACCGCTGTAGCACAGACTCGGGCCTGGGAATTCATTACACCAATGGACTAACTTCCTAACTGCTTAAATGCTGTGGTCTTCTTCTCATTCAGGGCTCCTGTTTCTTCTTCTCATTCAGAGGAGACTCTTAAGGGGGACCTTACTTAAACTGGTAAGTCCTGCAGAGTTAGAGACTGAGACTATGGAGAGGGAGTAACTCTCAGATGGGTCAGAAAAATTTGTAGGAAATGTGTCTCCAAATTCCCTTACCAGGGCCTTTGAAATGACTGCAGGTAAAGGTGCCTGTATCTAAGCTGAGCCAGAGTTCAACCACAGAGCCCACATTGTGGAAGGAGAGAACTGACTCCAAATGCCCCTCCCAAAGCCCACAGAGTGGCCTTCTCCCCCATAAGCATCACTGATACTGGAGGAGGTGACCCATACTGAGGAGCCAGTTCAGTAGTAAGGGATCTGAGTTGTGCTGGACTTGCAGGTCAGGGGATAGAGCAGCAGATGGGTCTTTTCCCTCACTTCTTTTGTAGCTGTTCCTAGACTTCTGGATAATAATAATATACATTTTTACTCACCCAAAGCTTGTACCTTTCCTCCTATACCCTGACTTTTCCCTAGCCGTGTTCCTTACTAGGAGGCTGCTGCCCACCTATCCAAGTGCTTGCCTTACATCACTCTTCCTGACTCTTCCTGGTATAGATGCTGCCTCCTGAGTGTAGTGACCTGCTGATGGAAGAGTACATGGGGAATGTTGAGGACCCCCAGACCCTTCAAGCACAGTTCAGAGAGTTGATGGAGGACTTCATGTTTGTGATCCCTGCACTTCAAGTAGCACATTTTCAGCGTGAGTACATCTATAACAAGGTGGAGGGAGGAACCTCAGAGCTGTGGGTCCCAGGTGAGCACTGTAGTATTCAGGTATAACACATGTTGATCATGTCTCTGATACCAGGCACCTGAAGACACTTGCCTCAGTAAATCCTTATGGCTAGAGTAAAAGAGTAATGTCTTATCCATGTCTAGAGGGGGAATCATGCCAGTTACACTCAGTATCTTGCAAAAACTCCCCATCTGGAAGTGTCAGGGTTACTGTTTAACAAAAGGTTTCCCATAACCAATGTCCCAGCCTGGAGCTCACCACTCAACTGTGATTCTAGATTACTTTAGAGCAAGGTTTCTTGTCACCAAAGTTAGGTGGGAACGCTCCATGTGAGAAATCATTATGCCAACATGTGTCCTCACTCCCAGGGTCCCATGCTCCTGTCTACTTCTATGAGTTCCAGCACCAGCCCAGCTTCATCAAACATAAGCACATCAGGCCATCCCATGTGAGGGCTGACCATGGTGATCACGCTGCCTTCGTCTTTGGCTCTGACTTCTGGGGCTTGAAACGTGAGTCTTCCTTGTTTTCCTTGAGATGAACTGAGCCCCTGATGGCTTCCCGTGGGATTACTGAGCTCTTAGGACAGTCGAGGAAACTGAGGCTCTGGGAGGGAATGTAGTCGAGTGAAAACCCTTTCTGAACTAAAAGAAAAGAAAAGGAAACTTTAGCAGGGTTAGAATATGAACTTTTCCTAGTCCAGCTTGTGTTGGAAGGAATGAACCTGAGTAGAGACTTGGATGGATGCTGGGTTCTGAGCGCCAAGTAAAGAGAGCAAACACCGGGTCTAGGGTTCAGGGTCAGGCTACAGTTGAGGCCTAGGATGCAGGGCCAGGCTGTGGCTGCTAGAGTAGAGAATGAATTGGCACCTACATAAGGTAGCTAGGACTTTGACCCTTTTCTTCTTTTGTCTGCAGTTGACCTCACTGAGGAGGAGAAGCTGCTGAACAGGAGGATGATGAAGTACTGGGCCAACTTTGCAAGACATGGGTAAGAATATGTCCCTCCCTCAACCTCTTTATGGTTGGGTCTCCATCCAGGGCACCCATGTAGGTGCGCCTCATTAGCATGCATGGGTCCTTAATTACACCCTAGCCTTCTCCAACCCAGGGCACATTTAAGCAGATACCTTTTAGCTTTCAGTTACTGCTCATTCCACAGAGACTGGGTGGGTGAGTCACCGTGTTCTGGTACTGTTCTTTAGATTTTCCCTGAGAGAGACACACAACTAGACAGCTTCCCTTGTTTCATATCAGACACGGGGGGGTGACACTTGGTTCTCTATCAGTACACCAGTCCTCCTGTACCCTCTGGCCCTTGGCCTACTCATCCATTGCTCTGGGCCAAATCAAGGGATCATGCCTTGGATGAGAGAGTCCTCACCCTTCCCTGTTGGTGGCATATCCACAGAAACCCCAACAGTGAGGGTCTACCCTACTGGCCTGAGTTGATCCATGATGAGCAGTACCTGAAGCTGGACATCCACCCTGCTGTGGGACGAGGTCTGAAGGCCAGGAAGCTGCAGTTCTGGACTGAGACTCTGCCTCAGAAGATCCAGGAGCTAAAGGGAGCTCAGGATAAGCATGGAGAGCTTTAGTGCCTATTACAGGAAAGATGTATGGGCTTGAGGCAGATGTGATCATCTTGAGGTTACAAAATCCATTTATTATTTTTATTCATTCCAAACTCACATAAGCATTTCTAACGTCAATATTTGCTCTTTCACATGTGTATGACAAACCCTCTGCATGGCACTCATCCTTCTGGATAGATTTTATTAGACTCAATAAATGGTCTCACAACCATATGGATGTGTGTTAGCCTCATCTTCTTTAACACTCCATTCTTTTAGGCTCTCTCCTTCCTTTCTACTTCCATCATCTTCTCCTCATCCTCTCTCTCCTCATCTCCATGCCTCAGACCCTCTTCAAATGAAGCAGAAGCATCTGGAATTGTTGACTACAGGAAAACCCATGTCCTTCTCAACTATTTTATTTTTTTTCTCATACTTCCAAGTTGCCATTGGAAAACCTGTTTTTTCCCAAGCCCTATTGCTTTTGTTAAACCACAATGCTGTTCCCCAGAGCTAACAAACTACAAACTGTACTGTTACTGTCTGTGGCCTCACATGTTTGGAGACTGAAACAGGAGGATTACATAAGCACAGGGTAAGATAACAATACCCACATCTCAGAAACAAAACCAAAACCAGAGTCTCAGTAATTTACAAATAGTAACAAATGTAGTTTTTTATATTGAGAAATCCAGGGTCAAGATGCCCACAATTTTCTGTGTGATGAGATACAGGTCTCTGGCTGGATGTCTGAAGGATTATATCTTGTGCTCTCTCTTGGTTGAAAGTATAAGCAATGGTATTCCAAGGATAACATTAGATCTCTGCCAACTTGAACTGGAGACAGGGAAGATTTTCCTGTTAGGGAGACGGACCATGCAGGTTGTTTCCGTTCTATTTGTGGAACATTTATTGTCGTTCCTACTGCTAGCTTGCCTCTGCTTTTCAGTTCTCCATATACACACTAAACTTCCAACAGAGAGTCAGAATGTGTTCTAGACTTTTAATAATTGTCTCATTTTTAGTGACTGGAGTGTGGATTGCTTTTATGGGACTGAAGACTGAACTTAGGGCTTGTGCATGTTAGGCAAGTGTTCTACCCATGAACTATAACCTCAATCTACTGTGGATCTTTTAAATAAAATTAATCTCTTTTAGGTGTATGGTTCAGTAAGTCTCAGAAAATTCTCAAGGCATGCAACTGCTACCACTTCAGATTTAGAACACCCCCATCCCACCCAAGGCTTTCCTCAAGCCCATTTGATATCATTCAAAGTAACCATGGCATTACTTTATCTTGTTATATTGGGTTTTGTCTTGAATCTAAAATAAATAGAATGTTTTGTGAATACATGTCACTTCACATGATGTTTTTCCCTGTTCACTGTGAAATATAATCAACACTCTATCAACTTACCCAATCTGTGCACAGCTGTTTCACTTATTTATTTACTCTTCTTTTGTGAGACAAGGTCCCAGTGTGGGTCCTGAACTCATAATCTCACTGACTTGGCTTCCTGAGTGGTTGAATTATAGGTGTGGGCCTCCAATTCTAGGTTTGTGTTTTAATAAGACGTTATATATATATTTTACACATGATTTCATGTGATCATATGTATTTGCAAGCTAGAGTAGAATTGTTAAGTCACGAGACACATGTGTTAAACAAAGAAGTTGAAAAGCTATGGAGGTATCTCAGTGATAGAGAGCTTGCCCTGTTGTACAAAGCCCTGGGTGTGACACACAGCAGCATAGAAAATAGAATAAAGGCAGATCAGATGATGTAGGCCTGCCATATTAGCTACTCAGAGGATTGAGGGCAGACATCACAAATTAAGCCCTACCTGAGATATAGAGCAAGGTCCAGGTAAGGTGGGAAGTTTAGTTATGGTCTGTCTCCACATAAAGAAGTACAAAATATGAAAAGCTCTAATTGGAATTAGTGGGTTATTAAATAGAGGGAGGGGAGGAGGAGAAGGAAAAGAAGGAGGAGACAGAAGAAAAAATGTTGGTGATGAAGAAGAAGGAGGAGGAGGAGGAGGAGGAGGAGAAAAGGTCAAGAAATAATGAAATTGGAAGGAGAATATGGTGGAGTCTGGGAGCTCTTGGAAATGATGGGGGTAGGAATA
The DNA here is from genome assembly GCA_004026605.1 of Ondatra zibethicus. Classification (NCBI taxonomy): domain Eukaryota; kingdom Metazoa; phylum Chordata; class Mammalia; order Rodentia; family Cricetidae; genus Ondatra; species Ondatra zibethicus. Next base: position 22,582 of record PVIU01015760.1, read on the forward strand.
CTTACAACACATTGTATTCATATATGAAATAAAAAAAATCTCATGGTTCTTGGGAATGTAGCTCAGAGGTAGAGCACTTATCTGATGTGTGTAAGATCCTAGATCCAATTCTACACTGGAGCTAGTTGGATGCCAAATTTCCATGTTCATATCTTACCAACTACACAGTTTTCTCATATCTACAAATGACTTATAACACTTCTGATGGATAACAGCCCTGCTAGCTAACTGTTCAAACTGCTAGCAAACTCAGTCTTGAGATAGATGTCTGTGGCTCAACTCCTTGGAAGATTAAAGCAGAAGGATTTAGTGATCTCAGAAACTAAATGGTTACCCATTCTATATACATATACTGCATCTCAATAATATATATGCTATATACAGACACTGAGAGAAACAATTAATAAATGGGACCTCCTGAAACTGAAAAGCTTCTGTAAAACAAAGGACACAGTCAACAAGACAAAATAACAGCCTATAGAATAGGAAAAGATCTTCACTAACCCCACATCAGACAGAGTTCTAATCTTCAAAATATACAAAGAACTCAAGAAATTGGTCATCAAAAGAACAAATAATCCAATAAAAAATGGAGTACAGACCTAAACAGAGAACTCTCAACAGAGGAATCTAAAATGGCTGAAAGACACTTAAGGAATGTTCAACATCCTTAGTCATCAGAGAAATGCAAATCAAAACAGCTCTGAGATTCCATCTTACACCAGTAAGAATGGCCAATATCAAAAACACTGATGACAACTTTTGATGGAGAGGTTGTGGGGTAAATTTCTCAGAAAATTAGGAAACAATCTTCCTCAAGACCCAGTAATACCACTTTTGGGTATATATCCAAAGGATTCTCAGTCATGCCACAAGGACATGTGTTCAACTATGTTCATAGCAGCTTTGTTTGTCATAGCCAGAACCTGGAAACAAACTAAATGCCCTTTGACTAAAGAATGGATAAGGAAAATATGGTACATTTACACAGTGGAGTACTACACAGCAGAAAAGATAACGACATCTTGAATTTTGCAGGCAAATGGATGGAGCTAGGAAACATTATTTTGAGTGAGGTAACCCAGACACAGAAAGACAATTATCACATGTACTCACTCATAACTGGTTTTTAAACATAAAGCAAAGAAAACCAGCCTACAAACCACAATCCCAGAGAACTTAGACAACAATGAGGACTCTAAGAGAGACTTACATAGTTCTAATCTACATGGGTAGTAGAAAAAGACAAGCTCTCCTGAGTAAATTGGGAGCATGGGGACCTTGGAAGAGGGTTGAAGGGAAGGGAAGAGGCAGGGAGGGGAGCAGAGAAAAATGTTGAGCTCAATAAAAATCAATAAAAAACCTGATAATACAAAGCTATAAAATATTTCTCGGCCTACTTGGATATATCAGTGGACCATCCTCCCATAGGGAATGCTCAATAGCCTCACCTTGTGCTAATATTTTGTAAGTCAGCCATTGAAAATAATACATAAACAATTTCCTAAGTCTATAATTTACCATTACATGAATGATATTTTATTTTTTGACTCAAATGCAGATACTTTACAAAGAATGGTTTAAGAAGTGAAGAAAGTTTTGCCTAGATGGTGATTATAAATTGCTCCTGAAAAAATAGAGAGAGATTCAGTCAATTATTTAAGTTATAGAGTAGGTTTACAAAAAAATTAGAATATAAAAGGCACAAATTAGGAGAGACCAACTGCGGACTCATAATGACTTTCAAAGATTGTTAGGAGACATTTCCAGTCTATGACTGACTGTTGGAATAACACCCAACCTAATAATTTAAACAAAACATTAGATGGTGACAAAGTCCCAGGGAATTAACAACTGAAGCAGAAAATTATTGACACTCGTTGAAGAGAAATTACAGAAGGCACATGTAGATAGGGTGAATCTTTTTATACTTCAATCAGACTAATTAGGTTTTTTAGATACATAGAGACTGTATTCTGCATAGTTAGGTAATCTTCAACCACTTCAAAGATCTGTAGAACATGGCATTTAAGTAATTTAGGATTCTGTTGACTTAAGACACAATTGCTCCTGGTAGCACTAATCTATTCCTAAGAGAGTGTTGAGCACTGAAGATACTCCACTTGGAGCTTGTTTTCTTCTTGGCACAAGTGGCCTTTGGGCAAGGCATTGCCCATGCCTTGACCCAGATCATAGTGCCTGACAAAGATCATAGTGTCCTGACTGGACAAGCAGGATATAAAAAAAATACTGCCAAACATTGCCAAGATAGGGTAAGATGGTTCTGAAAATTTTCCTGCCTCTGAAAATGGTCTATTAGTTACTCTAGGTCTTAGCCAAAGTTGGTTGCTTCAACATTGCAAATGAGACTTTGGGTGATTGCTTAGGTAGCTAGTTGTCTCTGTCATCTACTGCTCGATTGCACTTCCTGCCTGCTAAGTAATATTATCTCCCTTTTCAGGGGTTGAAGATTAGATTGTCATAGGTACCTTCCTCTTATGATTTAACCAAGCTATTTCCAGTACAAACTTAGACATCTTAGGATAGAATGTTTATTGAAATATTTATCATAGTGTATATAGTTTTGTATTGGGTTTGGAACTCTCTTATTTAAACCAAAGGGGGAAGTGCTGTGGGAATTTCTTCAGCTTTAAGATACCAGCTCACTTGGGCGTGGTGTCTCATCCCATCTGCCGTTCAAGCAGAGAATCCTGGTTCTGTAAGTTCTCCCCCCCCAAATAAATAATGGTCTATCTTTTAATTCTGAGCCAGTGTGAGATTTCTTTAAGTGCCTGATTTCTCCGCCCGTCAATATATATATAAAACTGCTGCTGGGTTCAGTTCCTGTTCCCCATTTGTGCAGAGGCCTGTGATCTGAGTCTACCCCTAAATAAATAAACCTTTATTATACACAATTCTGAGCTAGTGTGGGATTACTTTGTAACTTCCATCTTCACAAATCCCACTGCCGGGGGCCCACAAACTGTCAAAGCCACACCACTGTCACCCACATTCAGAGGGCCTAGTTCAGTCCTATGCAGGCTCCCCAGCTGTCAGTCCAGAGTCAGTGAGCTCCCACTAGCTTAGGTCAGCTGTTTCTGTGGGTTTTTCCATCATGATCTTGACCCCTTTGTGTATATTATCGCTCCTCCCTCTCCATGACTGGACTCCAGGAGCTCAGCTCACTGCTTAGCTGTGGATCTCTGCGTCTGCTTCCATCATTTCCTGGATGAAGGTTCTATCGACCTTCTTTAACTTGGTCATCATTCTGATTACAGGGGAAGGGCAGTTCAGGCACCCTTTCTACTATTGCATAGATTCTTAGCTGGAGTCATCCTTGTGGATTCCTGAGAATTTTCCTAGTGCCAAGTTTCTTGCTAGCCTCTATCTAGTCATCTATCTAGGCTCTCTCTATCAAGGTATCTCTTTTCTTGCTCTCTTTCTCTGTCCTTCCCCCAACTCGACCTTCTGAATCTGCCATGTTCACTATTCCCTGTCCCCTTCTCCCCTCTCCACTCTATTTCTACCTCCACCTCCCCCGCCCAATTCCCAATTTTTTTCAGGTGATCTTGTCTATTTTCCCTTCCCTTGTGTGGGTTTTGCTGGTATGAGATTATCTATTTCCTGTGTTTTTATGGTTGCAGCTAACTTCCATGGGTTGCAGTTTTCCTTCTAGGACTTTCTGTAGGGCTGAATTTGTGGATAGCTATTGTATGAATCTCGTTTGTCCTTAGGTATCCTGTTTGCTCCTCTTATGGTGATTGAAATTTTGCTGGGAATAGTCTGGGATAGCATTGGTTTTCTAATGTGGGGTTGAAATTTCCACATAAGACCTAACAAAGCTTAAAAAAAGATTCTAAGCACACAATAACAGAACCAAAGATGGCTGCCTGATAAATCTAGTAGGCTTGATACTAGTGACAAACAGAGGCAAAGTCCTTTAAGAGGCAGCTTCCTTGGGTAGGTGTTATTTGCAAAGACAGGTGTAGCTCTTTTAAGAGGCCCTACCTACCCAACACTTAAATGGGGTTAATGAGCCGTGTGCAGCATGCTATGTGGTGACATCATGGATGAAACAACTTACTAGAGCTTAGGCGATAAACATGGATCTCACTGGTACCTTCACCATGAGGCTAAACTCTCAGGGAACAAAGGGGGAGGAGCCAGCCACCAATGCCATGTGCCAATACATGAGCTAAGCTGAGCTGTGCTGGTGCCTAATATAGCAGTTTAAGATTCATCTCATGAGATCAAAGAACAAACAAGTGCTGAGTAAAAATAGATACAGATTGGACAAAAAACAAACAAACCCCTAAATGGGATATAATGTGTTTAAAAATATACATAGGCTTGGGAGAGAAAAGAAGAAAGTTATATACAGTCATAGATTAAAAAATAGTTTAAAAATAATGAAGTCCTTAAGAAGAGTATAAAGTAAAATAAAAAATATGAGTCATGTAGAGATGGAAAATATGTGGGGAGTCTGTCTGGCTCTTGTATGTTATTATATTGTTGTTAAATTTTTGACTGCTAATGAGCAAGTGATAATTTCTGAAATATTTGATTACAAAAGCTGCTAGATCAAACCAACCTGTATATCTTAAAAATTTCTTGAATTCAAATGGAAGTCAAGATATGTGTTACTGTGGGGAAGAGGTTATGCTTTTATTTCCACAGGAAATGAGAGACTGTGGATTTGTTTCAGGTTGATATGGATCAGGTTTGATTGGGGAAGACCCCCTGAAAATCCTAGCTACAGACATAAAAATAAACATAGAAAAACTACAAAAGGTGTAACATATATTTTACATGCTCAAACATAAAACAAAAAATCATCTTTGCCTAACTTAAGTACAACAAGTCTATACTTATACAGAAATGTTCTTTTAAATGTTTATATACTTTCAGAAAAAAGAGGCCAGATACCAATGAGAACAGATGGCCCATTTGATCCAGAATCTCAAAATGCTTTTGCTACAGTCTCTTCAAATTCTGTATCCAAAACAGCTTCAAGACTGCTGGCTGAGTTGGTCCAACCTCTCAAACTTTTCCAGTCAAGACTTAACAATTGTCCTGATTTTCTCAAGTTTCCTCCAAAGATCCCAGTGGCCACAAACAGCAGGAAGTAGTCTAGTGAATGACATCCATATTCCCAAGAGATGGATGAAAAGTTTCTGTACCCTGCTAAGCCAATGCAACAATCCAAATTAGACCAAGTCAAACCCAATTAGAAAAAGCCCAAGTTTAATTGATACAATGTTCCCGATAGTGTTCCAGTCCCTCAAAGAGGAGATGGGAAAGGAAGACTGGAAAAGCATTTGCCTGTTTTCTGGGGGGCAACACTCCCTGTGGAAGTGGACTTGGTCATCTCTGGTAGAGGGGTCATCATTTGGCAGGCTTTTTGAGATGCAGCAGGGTTTGAAGAGAGATGGGAAGGGGGCTCTAGGGTGGAGCTTCTACCCAAACATTCTAGACTCTTTTGGTATATGGATGTCAGGGGCTAGGGTGAAGCTTCCTTCAGAACATCCCAGACTCTTTGAGTATATGGATGCTGGTTCATGTTTGACTGCTTCCTACAGTCATGGGGCAATGTGGGGAGGGGGGGTGTTGGGAGTTGGTGGACTTATGCTCAGCAGAACATGTGGTCCTGTAGTAGGGTTGGGTAGGCAGGGTTTGGGGGGAATGGGGGAGGGCCTAGCATCTCTGGCAGCATGGTCAGGGCAGAATTTTTAGGATCTAAATTCCCAGATAGGCAGGAATCTGGGGGCACTGTGACCTTAGCCAACAAGACTGGAGCTGTGAGACATTAGCTACTGAGAAGAGCAGGGACCACAGCACCCAGACACCATGGACACATGGGAGTTCTATCCACTTGTCCTCATGCTGGCAAAAATATTCTAGGTCACAGGAGATGGAAAATTTGAAAGTTCTCTCTGCTGGTCATCATGTCCCGTTGTCAAGGCCATAAGAGGCCAGGTCTTAGATAAATCAGGCATTCAGGACATATGGTGTCAGATAGCACCAATTTAAAAAGATTTTGTAAAAGGGAGCTCAAGGGTGTTTGGGGATCTGGCTTCAAATTGCAGGTGCCCATTTCACAAGTCTATGCCGGGACCCAAAGCCTAGTGCAATGAGCCCATTATGGTAGGCTTTAGGTCAAAAATCAGAGGGTGTGGGATATTCCCTTGAACAGAACATCCTATGAGATCATCCTACCAAGTGAGTTCCAGGACAAGCTCCAAAGCTACAGAGAAATCCTGTCTCAAACACAACACAACAAAACAAAATGAAAGGAAATCAAACAAACAAAAAACCAAAACCAAAACCAAAATAAAATACCAAACAATCCCATTAAAAATGAGGTACAGATTTAAACAGAGAATTTTCAACAAAAGAATCTTAAATGGCCAAGATACACTTAAAGAATTGTTCAATATCATTAGCTATCAGAGAAATGCAGATCAAAATGACTCTGAGACACCATATAAAGCCTGTCAGAATGAATAAGATCAAAAGCAATAATAACAGCCTATGTTGGAGAGGATTTGGAGTAAGGGGAACACTCCTCCACTGCTGGTGGGTGTGGAAACTTTTACAGCCACTTTGGAAATCAATATGGAGGTTTCTCAGAAAATTGGGAATCAACCTACCTCAATACCCAGCTCTACCACTCTTGGGCACATACCCAAAGAATGCTCAATCATACCATAAGGACACTGTTCAACTATGTTCATGATAGCATTATTCTTAATAGCCAGAACCTGGAAACAACCTAGATGCCCCTGAAATGAAGAATGGATAAAGAAAATGTGATACATCTACACAATGGAGAACTACACAGCTATAAAAAGAATGACATCTTGAAATTTTCAGGCAAATGTATGGCACTAAAAATATCATCCTAAGTGAGGTAACCCAGACCCAGAAAGACAAGCACAGTATGTGCTCCCTCATAAGAGTATATTAGATGCAAAGTAAAGTATAACCAGACTGTAATCCACAGCACCAGAGAATCTAGATAACAAGGAAGAAGAAATAGATGAGAAATCCTGGGTAAACTGGGGCCAGGGGGGTTGGAGGGGAGGGAATGGGGGGTGGGAACTTAAGGGGTTGGGATCATTGAATTGGGGGCAGGACAAAGGGAGAAAGTAATGAAAGAGATATCATGATAGAGGGAGGTATTATGGATTTAGGGAGAAACCTAGGGCCAGAAAAATTCCCAGGAATCCACAAGGTTGAACCCAGATAAGACTCCTAGTAATAGTGGAGAGGGTTCCTAAACTGTCCTTCCCCTGTAATCAGATTGGTGACTACCCTAATTGCCATCATAGAACCTTCATCAAGAAACTGATGGAAGCAGATGCAGAGATCCACAGCCAAGCATCATGCTGAACTCTGGGAGTCCAGTTGAAGAGAAGTAGAAGCAATTATGCAAGCAAAGGGGTCAAGGTCATGACAGGGAAACACACAGAGACAGCTGACCTGAGCTTGTGGGAGCTCATGGACCCTGAACTGACAGCTAGGGAGCCAGCATGGGACTGACCTAGGCCCTCTGCGTCTGGGTGACAGTTGTATAACTTGGTCTGTTTTGGGGGACTCTAGCAGTGGGACCAGGACCTGTCCCTGATGAAACTGTTCTCTATGGTGGGATGCCTTGCCCAGCCTTGATGCAAGGGGGAGGGAGATTGGTCCTGCCTTGACTTGATATGCCATGCTTTGCTGACTCCCATGGGAGACTTTACGACTTCTGAATGGAGACAGAGGAGGAAAGGATTGGGGTAGAGATAGAAGGGGGTGAGGGGAAGGAATGGGAGGAGAAGAGGGAGGGTAAATGTGGTTGGTATGTAAAAAAATAAATACATTTAGAAAACTGAACTGGAATGAGAGGCCAATACCTATAAATCAACCACTCAGGAAGCCAAGGCAGAGAGATTATGAGTTCAGGGCCAACCTGGGCTGCATAGAAATCTTGTCCAGAAAAGAAGAGCAAATAAGCAAGTGAAAATAAACAGTTGTCCATAGTTAGGGTAAGCAGTTAGAATGTATCATGTGCACAGTTGGATGGAACTCCACAATAAAAGGAAACAAAAACATTATGTAAAGTGACATAGCCAGTCACACAGCTTTCTACTTATATTTTATTGGAGACAAGCCCCACTATAGCAAGATAAAGCAATGTGTTGGTTACATTGATCAAAGGTAGTGAATGTTAGCAAGGCGTCCAAGGAAAGCTTTTGATGGGGGAGTGAAGGTTGTTCTGAATCTGATGTGGTGGCAGTTGCAAGCCTTGAGACTATTTTCAGACTAACTAAACCATACATCTAAGAGACTGATTGCATTTACACAGTCCACAGTGGTCTGATGCTATAGTCCATGGGTAGAGCACTTACCTAATATGCGCAAGCCCTAAAATCAAATCCTAACCCCATGAAACAATCTACACTCAAGCCACTAAAATGAGATAAATATCAAAAGTCTAGAACAGATTCTGACTCCTTGTTGGAAGTTTATTGTGTGTGTGAAGAACTGAAAAGCAGAAGCAAGCTATCAGCAAGAACATCAATAAATGCTCTACATATAGAACGGAAACAACCTGCATGGTCAGTCTCACTAACAGGAAAATCTTCCCTGTTCCCAGTTCAACTCAGCAGCGACTTAACATTGTCCTTGGAATGCCATTGTTTACAAATTCTACCAGCAGAGGACACAAGATGGAGACCGCTAGCCAGAGACCTGTATTTCACCGCACAGAAAATCTGTGGAGGTCTGAGTCCTGGATTTCTCAATCTAAGAAAGGTACATTTGTTACCATTTGTAAATTACTGAGATTTGTTGTCTGAGGTTTCTGTCCTGCCCGGTTCCCAATCGTTAAGTCCCAAAGAAATCACACAGAGCTCTACATTGGTTATAAACTGATTGGCCCATTACCTCAGGCTTCTTATTAACTCTTATAACTTATATTAGCCCATTATTCTTGTCTATGTTAGCCACGTGGCTCAGTACCTTATTCAGTAGGGCAGTCACATCTTCTGTGGCTGGGTCAGGACTGTGGACTAGGCTTTCCTCTTCCCAGAATTCTCCTGTTCTCATTGACCCACCTCTACTTCCTGTCTAGTTGTTCTGCCTATACTTTCTATCTGGCTACTGGCCAATCAGCATTTATTTAAAATATAATTGACAGAATACAGACCATTGTCTCACACCAGAGATTATAATTTTTTTGCTTGTTTCTGAGATATGAGTCTTGTTATCTTGCCCTGGGCTTATGTAATCCTTCATTCTCAGTCTGCAGACATCTGAGGTCACAGACGCTAAAAGCTGAATTTATAGTTTATGAATTTTTAGGAACAGCATTCCACACTTATGAAGTTAATGGAATTTGGGAAATCAGATTTTCTATTGGCAACTTAGAAGTACGAGAAAACATGAACTAGTTGAGAGAGGACCGGGGATTTCCTGAAGTCAACAGTGCCTGAAGTTTCTGTTTTATTTGAAGAGGGTCTGAGGCTTGGAGATGAGGAGAATGAAAATGAGGGGAAGAAGATGGGAGGGAGAAGGGAAGGAGGGAGCCTAAAAGTGTGAAGTGTTAAAGACGATGAGGCTAACACACATCCGTATGGTTGTGGGACCATTTATTGAGTCTAATAAAATGTATCCAGAAGGATGAGTACCTCACAGAGGGTTTGTCATACACATGTGAAAGAGCAAATACTGAAGTTAAAAATGCTTATGTGAGTGTTGGAACAAATAAAGAAAAATAAATGCTTTTTTTAATCTCAGGATGTCCACATCTTCCCTCAACCCCACCCATCTTTTCTGTAACCGGCACTAAAGCTCTACGTGGTTGACCTGAGCCCCCTTTAGCTCCTGGATCTTCTGAGGCAGAATCTTCATCCAGAACTGCAGCTTCCTGGCCTTCAGGGCTCGGCCCACAGCAGGCTGGATGTCCAGTTTCAGGTACTGCTCATCATGGATCAACTCAGGCCAGTAGGGTAGACCCTCACTGTTGGGGTTCCTGTGGATATGCCAACCAGCAAGGAATGGTGAGGTCACTCTCATTCAATTGATTTGGGTCATAGCAGTGGATGAGTAGGCCAAGGGCCTGAGGGTGCAGGAGGACTGGTGTACTGATGTAGAACAAAGGATGCTCACTAGTGTCTAGTTTTGTATCTTTCTCTGAGAAAGAGGGAAGATCTTCTGAGAGGGAAGATCTAAAGAACAGTACTACAATACTGTGACTCACACACCAGGTCTCTGTGGTATGAGAAGAAACTAAATCTAGGCGGTATCCGCCTTAGTGTGCCCCAGGTTGGAGAAGACTATGGTGTAGTTAAGCTCCTACACATGCTAATGAGACACACCCCCATGGGAGCCCTGGATGGAGGCCCAACCATAAAGAGGTTGAGGGAGGGACATGTTCTTACCCATGTCTTGCAAAGTTGGCCCAGTACTTCATCATCCTCCTGTTCAGCAGCTTCTCCTCCTCAGTGAGGTCAACTGCAGACAAAAGCAGACAAGGGTTCAAGTCCTAGCTACCTCATGGAGGCATCAACTCATATTCTACTATAGCAGCTATAGCCTGACCCGGATTGCTAGGCCTAGTTTAAACTCTTTCATAAGCACTCAGAATCCATCAGTGCCTCTACTTGAATTCTCTCAGGTTCACTCCCACTCTAGTGTGCTCTCCTTCCTTCTAGTACAAGCTAGGCAAAGAAGGTTCATATTCTAACTCTGGAAGAGTTTGTATTGGTTGGTTTGCGTTTTGTTTTGTCTTATTTTTTTTTTCAGCTCAGAAATGGTGAACACCTACTGGATCCTGTTTTCTCCTAGAGATTCGGTTTCCTCAACTGCACTGTAAGCTCAGCCTTCCCTCAGGAACTCATCAGGGACTCTATTCAGCTCAAGGAAAACAAGGACGACTCACCATTCATGCCCCAAAGGTGCGAGCCAAAGACAAAAGGAAGGTGATCACCATGGTCAGCCCTCACGTGGGATGGCCTGACATGCTTGATGTAGCTGGGCTGATGATTGAATTCATAGAAGTAGACAGGAGCATGGGAACCTGGGAGTGAGGACACATGTTGACATAATGATTTCTCACATGAAGCTTTTCTACCCAACCTTTGGTGACGAGAAATCTTGCTCTAAAGTTATCTGGAATCACAGTTGAATAGCAAGCTCCAGGCTTGGGCATTGACTATGGGAAACTTGTTAAAAAGTAATGCTGGCACTCCCAGATGAGCAGTTTTGACAAGACACCAAGAGTAACTAGCATATTTTTCCCCATCTAGTCCCAAATAAGGCATCATTCTTTTATGCTAGACATAAGGAATTACTGAGGTAAGTGTCCTCAGGTGCCTGGTATCAGATAGCTGATGAAGACCTGGGTCAGGCCTGTACACAAGAGATGTCATCTGGAACTCACCGCTCTGAGCTCCCCCTGCCCTTGGTCTTGTTACAGATGTACTCACGCTGAAAATGTGCTACTTGGAGTGCAGGGATCACAAACATGAAGTCCTCCATCAACTCTCTGAACTGTGCTTGCAGGGTCTGGGGGTCCTCAACATCCCCCATGTACTCTTCCATCAGCAGGTCACTACACTCAGGAGGCAGCAGCTACATCAGGAAGAATTAGGAAGAGTGATGTAGGACAGGCTCTTGGATAGATAGACAGAAGCCTCCGAGTAAGGAATGTGGCCAGGGATGAGACAGGGTATGGGGGGAAAAGTATGAGCTTTGGGGTGAGTCCACACAGAAACACACACATACACCAATTTTTATTTCTGGGTGTGGCATCAGAGAAAAATTTATGGGAACCCTCTTTATCAGGGCAGGAGCCAATGTCTCTCACCATGTGTGCTGCTCTGCTCTTCAGAACAGCTGGCAGGGTCTCTCGGGTTATGTTCTTTATGACATGATCAAGGCCCATGAACTGGGAAGTAGAGGAGAGTCTTAAGTATAGGATGGGTTGCCTCTAGATCAAAGTATTTCTGAGTTCCCACCACCCAGCATCTGAGTTTGGGTCACCAGGGACTTAGAACCAGGTCTTACCAAGGGGATTCCCCAGCCACACTCATCACTGTCAACACCAATGATGCTGGGGACAGGGTGAAAATCCACAGAGGCCAATAGCTCCCGAGGGTGCCTCGGTAGGAACGTCCCATCCACCACAGCAGGGATCATGGTGAAGACCTATGGGCATTAAGGGTCAGTGCTGAAGATCAATCACCTAAATATTCTGATGCCCACTGAATATCCACATGATTTTCCCATTTCTTATCTCATCCAAGGATGCTATGCTCACTCCAGAAGAAAATAAACCTCAAAATTAGCCTATTTGTTTTTTCTGCACACAATATTTAGTTAACAAGGGACAAGTTAAATGGTTCAACTAGTAAGGACTAGCAATCCCACATGCTGGTGACCAGATCCTCCAAGTCACACAATTCTTCCAACCTGGTTGATAGTCAAAATCTCTTCTTCAGTCTTGTCTCGTAGGCAGTGTACCAGAGCCTCTGAGTCCTTGGCCTCACATCCTGAAAGGTTGGTTACTGTCTGGAAACAAAAAAGGCACTGGTTGGCTCATCTCTACCAGCAGGGAGCAGAGTTTCCTTGATTCCAAGTAATTATCATTGCCCCTAAATATCACATTCTACTGTTTGCTGTGTATGAAAGGACTTAAGTGAAATTGTTCACATTGTTTTTTTGCTCAGAGTTGACAGCTGGGAAAGGGATTATTCTACCCGTGTTTTTGTTTTCTTGCTATTGTTTTGTTTGTTTGTGTGTGTGTGTGTTATTCATGTGTGACAACTGGTATGGTGTATCACATTTTGCTTGTGAAGTTCAGAGAACACCCTCAGGTGTCACTTGTCACCTTACCCCTTGTTTGCATTTGTCTACAACAGCTTAGCTGGACAGTGACCTTCTAGGGATTCTACTCTCTCTCCTTCCCATCTCTGCCTGGGACCACTGGGTTTACTGACACACAGTACCACCTCTAGCCTTCTGTGGGCTCCGGGGAGTTAAACTTGGGGCCTCACACTTGCACAGCAAGTATTTTTACGAACTGTCCCTTTCCCTCAATCCATTGTCTGGTTAGATTTTTTTCTTTGCCAACTTGACACAAGCCAGGGTAATCTTGAAAGAGGAACTTCAACTGAGATTGGCCCATAGGCAAGTCCAGGCATTTTCCTGATAAATGACCGATGGAGGAGGCTCCATCATATTGTGGTCCTGGGCTGCTTAAGAAGTGAACTGAGGAAGCCATGGGTAACAAGTCAGTAAGTAGGGCTCCTCCATGGCCTTTGCATCAGTTCTGGGCTCCAGCAACCTCCTTGAATGTCTACTTGGACTTGTCTTCAAGATGGACTATAAACTGTAAGCTGAAGTTAGCCTTTCCTCCTCAAGTAGCTATTGGCCATGGTCTTTATCACAGCAATAAGAAACAAACATATCTGGTTTTGCCAGTAGTGGAAGCCAGTGTGCACAGTTTTTATGTTATATAACATACCCATCATGCATAAAGCAGGGGGAGGTGGATTCTAAATTTTACGCCTTTCAGAAATTAATGGGAAGAAATTATTTCTCATAATCCTTGCTTATCCCACTTAAGAGATTAACAGAATACTACAGGCAAGGACTGAAGCAGCAAAATAAGGACTGGTATTTTTGAGAGCACTCACTGTGTAGACCCTCTCGTGGGTGTCAGAGATAAGCTCAGGCAGCAGGGCCACTCCACTCTGCATGATGGCTCTGTGGAAGAGTCCTTTGGACATAGGGGACACAACAAGTGAAGACACGCTTGTTCCTCCTGCTGAAGCACCAAAAATGGTGACAAGGTCAGGGTTGCCTCCGAAGTAGACGATGTTCTGCTGGACCCAGTGTAGGGCAGCCACTTGGTCCAGGTAGCCCCAGTTGCCTGTGGCGTGCTGGTCTCCAGTGCTGGGAAGTGTTAGGAACAGGAATCATAGATCTGTCAGTGTTCTACTCAGACCTCATTGTCCATCCCAGTTCCAGGCTTACCTGAAGAAGCCAAGGACACCCAAGCGATATTGGATAGCAACAATTACTATTTCCTCAGTAGCTGTCAGTTTGGATCCATCATTCATGGAAGCCATTCCTGCAACCAGCGCACCACCATGGATCCATACCATCACCTGGAAATCAACAGAGATGGCAGGAGGCCCACAACCAGGCCAAGCTCCACTGGACTGCCTACTAGATTATCAAGTGCTTTACCTCTATGCAGATCAATTTACATACACATCTCCTCAGGATTTCAGGACATGGTCTACAAATGAAGTACTCTATGCCTATAAACATATTTCCATTTCCACTTCCTCATCAGGAAATCTCAGCATAGATTAATGGCTTTACATCACAAGTAATGACATCATCACTCTCAGACCCATCAAAGTGGAGCAAACAGGAGCGTCTCCATGTGTGTCTTTCCTGATTGCTAATCAGAAGAGACATCAGATCCCATGGACACAACAGATAACCTGCAGCTAAACATTTTGGTGATGCCAATATACAGCCCTTGAGCACCCTTCTTAGTGGGTCTGCCATGTTCAAGTTGATAGAAGAATTTTTGGTTTAATCAAAGACATAGAGCCTTTTACCACTCAGAGCCCCAGAACTCTGAGTCACACACCCAGGAGTAAGCAGCTAAACATGGCTGGCATGACCTTCTTGACCACAATAAAGAAAGACAACTAATCAGGGTCTAAACTACAGTGGAACTCAGAATTACTTTTTCCCCTTCCAATTTTCCAGAGAGAAACATCCCCTCCCTCAGATGACACAGTCTGACACTCACAGGTAAGTTAGATCCTTCATGGGCATGAGCTGGTGTGTAGATGTTGAGGTACAGGCAGTCCTCAGACATAGAGATGGGAGGCATGATCAGATTCATCTTCTTTGCAAAGTCTGAATTCTTTATATCAGTCTGTGGACACCTGGTGAAAACGGAAGACAGTCCAAGATATGTGATGATCAATCCTAAATCTTAGTTTGAATTGTCTCTCAGCCACCTTCAGCTACTGCTTTCCATGATTTCCTGCTAGCATCTGACCCCTCTCTGAAGTCCCTTCCTGCCGAGGTAAAGGCCACCAGCTCTGTGGAATGGGAATGGAGCAGTACTTGTAGGGAGACCTGTGGTTGGGTAGTAGCGCCCTGGGGGCTAGAATATGGGGACTGCTGCCATCCTCTACGAGACGACCACCTTCCTGTACTGACATGCATCACCTCTGTGCTATTTAAATCCTGGGGTGGGGTTGGTTTTGACTGTTGACTGACACAACGTGGAATCACCTGGGAAAAGAATCAAAATGAGGGATGGTCTAGATCAGCCTCATGTTATAGTGACGGTCAACCATAAAATTATTTCATTGTTCCTTCATAACTATAATTTTGCTACTGTTATGAATAGTATTGCAAATATCTACTATGCAAGATATCTGATATGTGACCCCTGGAGGGCTGTGACCCAGGTTAAGCACCATTGACTTAAATCTTGTGAGCTTGCCTGTGGGCCATTATCTTGGTAATCATGGAGACAGAAATACCTGCGTGTTGTATGAAGCACCATTCCCTGGGAAGGGGCTTCTGAACTGTGTTAGAATGGAGAGAGTAAGTAGCGCATTAGCAGGCATGCATGTGTCTGTAGTGATATGTAAGCAAACCTTTATGATTTTCTTTAAGTGAAATGTATAATAAAGCCTGTGTGTCTGGCTTTGAGAGAAATGATTCAGCAAATCCCTTTGCTATGTTTGGGTTAGTCAGTAGAGGCTGAGAAATTGTTTTGAGACTGTTCAAACCTTGAAGAAATGTTGTTCCTCTGGAGAATCTGCACTTGGTTCTACTTGAGAGCTTGCACCAACCTTCATCTTAAGACATTGGCAGACCTGAAGTTCTTGCTTTTGATTATGACTTGCTATAATCAAAAGGGACTGAGATTTGTGTGCACTGTCTGGTCTCATGGGCAGCAAGTGCAAGATGACTCAAAGTTTGTCAGCTACAATTAACCATACACACACACACACACACACACACACACACACACACACACACACACACACACACACATATGAATAAAGTAACTGGAGTGTGCTAGCTGAGTATCAGCCAGTTCCTCCAGAAAGTGAAGCTTAGCGTCTTGGTGAACTTCCTCTCTACCACAGCACCTATGAGCCAACATCAAACAAAATGTGCCTCTTAGGCTCTGTCCCTGATTAGGGCTGTGATCAGCTCCCTTAAATTTTTGCCTCTGTAGTTTTCCTGGAATTGTGACCCAAGCTACAATTCTCAGGTATTGGGGCTCTGTGCCCACATGGGAGCTATAGGAATGAATGGACAACACCATATGGTAGTGAGACATTCTCCATCTCACTCCAGACTCTCACAGAACCTCCTTCTTCCACATTGTCTCTTCACAGTTGAATGCATGTGTACCTGTTCCTTAGTCAATGGGTCTTGGACAATAGTTGGTTGTGGTGATTGTGAAGAATGGCCTTAGCCTCTGCTCCTCCCTGCAGTACCTACAGCTAAGTTACCACAGGTGCCAAGCTCTGACCCAGGAGCCTCGCACAGCTGTTCCTCTCTAATCCTTAGCACATTCCTCTGAAAACTGCATGGGAGATGCTCTCGGGACAGACGGAACACTGCTATGGAGCTGAGACGGAGGAAGCGCAGCAGTGTGGCCTAGAGCTCAGGCCTGAAGTCCCCTGGGCCCCGGAACTTACATGGCTGGATGGGAAGTTGCATCTCTCACATCACTCCATGGCTCAGGGGGCTCAGGGGGAGCAAAGCGCAGTGGTCCTACAGGTGGCTTGGCAAAGGGAATCCCCAGGAAGGTATGGACACCAACATCTTTCACATGGACAAGGCTTCCTCTCACCTGCCCTGTGTGTGTGTTCCTGATGGGGCTGGCTGAGTCCTGTCCTATAGGTGGAGAGAAGTCATTAGTTGTCACCACACTCGGGAATTCCTACCTCGTCACAGAGTTACACAGGGAAGGTAACTTGGGTCCTCTCAGTTTGTCTGTGGGATGTGGAGATGATTACCTAGGGCTGGAAACCTTGCCCATCGGCCCTTTTGAAGATTGACAGGGCACTTCTGTAGTCAACAAAATGACAGAGTCACTTGGAATTAGGAAGGAATTATTGTCACTATCCAAGGTCAGTAGGAGCTCCAGCCACAACCACATACAGAGGAGGGACATGTCCCTTCTGCTCTTCTGTCCCTTCTGGCTCCTTAAGTACATGGTAAACTTAGACATCCCTGACACTCCGTGTGCTAAATGTCCCATCCTGTGGACTTTAGGGGGCATTCGGGGGTGCACATATCCCCTTTCATCTATCATCTCTACCAGCTCCTCCCTCCCTGGTGCCTTCCCTCCCACAAGCTCAGCCTCTGACTGCAGACTGGGCAGCTCTGACCCTGGTCCCCTCTGCTCGCTTAGACAGTCTCACCGTGCACGTGGAAGAGGAGCAGCAGGAGCCCACAGGCCACAGCAAACAGCCAGCCAGGAAGTCTATCGAGTGGCATATTGAATCCCAGGCCTAACTCTGTGCTGCTACAACATAGAGTCTCACAACAGCAGGAAGCAGAGAAGGTAGGCCTTGCCCAGGCAGGAAATTTGTACCTTTCAGGGTGCAGGTGCAAAGTTCTTATTGAAGCACAAGTGATAAGGCAGAAACCACCAGAAGCCAATAACCAGCAGGCAGGGCAAAGTCACTCTGCAGTTTCTCCTCCTTCTCTGGACTCTGAGAGAGACAGAGCATAGCATCTCTGTAGTTTTTCTGGAATTAGGATTCCCGACCTGAACTTGGAGTCACCATGATCCCTGGCCCTTTAACCCATTGTGGTGTGAGAGTGAAGATGAGGGAGCAGAAAGCCGTAACAGGAGAAGCCGCGGGGCTTCTGTGGGTAGGACCACACTCAAGATGTCGCATGTGGAGAGGAGTGAGAGAGCAGGAGCTCTAAGTGTGACCTCATCCTCATGACACCTCTGTGCTGCCAAGACTCATAGAGCAATGCGAGCACCCTCAGGGTCCCTTGTCCCTTAGGGTGGTCTTAGGATACGAAGGTCCCCTTCCTGTTAGTTCATGCTGGTTTCTTTGAAAGACACTGAAATTCTGGCTCCTCTCTCTCTCTCTCTCTCTCTCTCTCTCTCTCTCTCTGTGTGTGTGTGTGTGTGTGTGTGTGTGTGTGTGTGTGTAGCAACACTTCAATAACACTGTCAGGCCATACTGCAGTGATTCTAACCTCCCTAATGCTGTGACCCTTTAATATAGTTCCACGAGCTGTGCTGAGCCCCAAAACATAAAATTTTTAGTTACTACTTCATAACTAATTTTTCTGTTATGAATCATAATGTAAATATCTGATATGCGACCCCAAAAGTTGTCCTGACACACAAGCTGAGTAGCACTGCTCTACTGGAAATCCCAGGCCTCACGCCTCCTGCACTCAAGTGAAGGGCCCTTCTCTTTGCCCAGCTTCTGAGCCCAGTTGAAGCTCATCCTCAACTCTCTCTGCCTCTTGGTGTTGAAGATTGGCATTGCAAAATCATCATTTTGGTGATGTCCTATGGCTGGCCTTCAAGGCAATGTAAAAGGCAGTATCCTAGGATGGCATGGGTTTGTCATATGCAGGGGCCTTGTGAGCATCAGGATCTAGAAGATGGGGATTAGAGTCCTTTAATGACAGAGAAAATGTTTTAGGGAAACACAGAGACAGATTGAGCACCACTTGTCACCTTTGTACAATGGAATATATTATAAGAGAAAGTTTTTAATACAGGGCCTAAAAAAGTTTAGGGACAACAATAAAGTCACAATATAAAACAATAATGTGGGAGATGAAGTAGAATGATTGTGTCACAATGAATCAAAGATTTCTTGGGATCCGTGAAAGTTAGAAATAGCCTTCCTTACAAGGACAGGGAGATGGGAATAAGATGCTCTTATCCTGGACATTTCTGGACCTTCTGATGCTCCCATCGTACTTCCAGGACACACCCCACAGTCAAACAGATTCACAGGTGTCCTGAGCATGGAACTTGATTCTCATAGCATCTCCAGGTCCTGAGGGATGGGGAAAAACTTCAACATCCTCCCTAGCCCCCCCCCCCCCCCGCAGACAGGCGCTCTTTGCACTCCATACAGTTCGCGAGCTTTGGGCAAGGGGCTGGAGGTTGAAACACACAAAGACACACAGAGACAGCACACAGAGACATGGACCTCTAGTC
Organism: Ondatra zibethicus; assembly: GCA_004026605.1. Taxonomy (NCBI): domain Eukaryota; kingdom Metazoa; phylum Chordata; class Mammalia; order Rodentia; family Cricetidae; genus Ondatra; species Ondatra zibethicus. Next base: position 41,834 of record PVIU01015760.1, read on the forward strand.
ACTGGTAAGAAGCCCTTTATTCAGTAGCACCGTGGAGGCTTATATACCCAACAGTCAGGTGGGCCAACAGGTGAAAACCTTATCCTCTGATCCTCAAGGCAACAACATGTGCTCGTGAAGCAGAGCTGGTAAACATCTGACAGAGCTTTCAGTGACTCAAATCACAAGGAAAGGAAAGAGCGCTAGCAGGGAAGAGCAGCTGGAGGCCAGGACTCCAAATGATCCCAACACTCTCTCTCTCTGTCTCCTCTCTCTCTCTCTCTCTCTCTCTCTCTCTCTCTCTCTCTCTCTCTCACACACACACACACACACACACACACACACACACACGCACACACAGATACACACACACGCACACACACACACAGAAATACACACACATCCATAAGGACACAGTATCATCTGTGCAGCACTGACATGAGAGCTGCTGGGAGAAGCACAGCTGTGACTGCACACAAATGCTGACCTGCTGTGCTGGGGACCAGGAAATGAAGGGATGATTGAAATTCACCTAAGGGCCTAAAAGACCTACAGGCTCTAAGTCTGGACGTTGGGTGAAGATAAGTGTTTAGACACCACGGGTTTATTAAATCTTCTTTACCTCAGAGAACATCCTGCTTTGGATGCTGTGCAGTATTAAGCAGTCCTGATTCTCTCTGCCTGGGAGTGCAGGGAGCTGTCCAGTGAGACCCTCCTTCTGCTGTGTGTGTCATCTCCACCAGCTCCACCTCCCTGGCACCTCCCCTCCCACAGCACCACGTTCAACACTGCAGAGTCTGGCAGGCCTGATGAGTTGCAACTAGAAAAGTTAAAATCCCCAGTTCAGCCAAGCGAATCTTCTGCCGCAGCCCTTCCCCATCTGACCCACAGGAATCAGCATCTTTGGTGCCACCTTTGTGGATGAGGCCAGGGCAGCAGCCACTCACAGCCACCAAAGACTGACTTCCAACATCTCTCTCAGTCAGTGCTCACCCTATCCTGTGACTTGCTGCCTGCGCACAATGGCCTTCCTGACAGCATCTTTGTCCATGCCTCTCACTGAGGGCTCCTGCCTGTGATGGCTGACAGTTACTGCAACAGACAAAACCTATGGAAATGGTCCTGCTTAGAGCCTGCCCACACCCACAGTGCTTTATCTTCAAAGAAAAACCTTGCCACGAAACCCTGTGTAATGGAGTGAAATGTCCTTGTGACTGGAAGCTAAAAAGCCATACGCCAGACCTGGAGTCACTGGTGAAAATCAAACGGGTGAACAAATTTCTTCTTTTGTGCTTTTTGTTTTTGTTTTGATTCTTGAGACAGAGCATTGTATGTAGCTCAGCTTCTGGGTTTCTAGGTGTGTCACCTATAAAATCCGCACCTAACACATCCCTTCTAAGTAACCCTGGGCATCATCTGTAAGCCTCCGCCACTTTGATGTTCCTCTGGATGACACAGGGCAGGATGAGACAGAATAGGACAAGTACACTCCATCCCTTTTACAGTTATCTCTGACTCTGAGCCCAGGATTCTAGACTCCAAACAGCAGCCATGAGTGAGTCAGGCAGGCCTTCCTGCATGGAGAATTCTGGTGACCACCTAGAGCCTGGTGACCCACAGCAGGGGTCACAGGTGAGGTGAGTTCAGTTGATCTGACTGGGGAGACTCAGGAAGAGATCAACAAAGTTCACACTATCAGAGTGCAGAGGCGCAGGAGGCATGTTGACTTTACATGGAACTCTATACACCTAATAAGGGTACCTTTTAAAGGATGCCAAACCACTGTCATCTCCTAGGGGGAACACGAGTCACAGATATCTGGCAGCATGAATGTATTATATTATCATTATCCAAAAGTCCAGGAGCAGCTACAGCTACAAAGCACCGAGGAAAAGATCCATCTGCTCCTTTATTCCCTGACCTGCAGGTCCAGCACAACCCAGATCCCCTGCTTCTGGGCTGGCTCCTCAGTATGGGTCACCTCCTCCTGCATCAGTGTTGCTTTGCTTCGGAGAAGGCCACTCTGTGGGCTTTGGGAGGGGCATTTGGAGTCAGTCTCTAATTTCACAATGTGGTTTCTGGGGTTGAACTCTGACCCAGTTTAGATACAGGTACCTTTACCTGCTGAGTCATTTCCCAGGCCCTGGTAAGGGAATTTGGAGACACATTTCCTAAAGTTCCTTCTGGCATGTCTATGAGTTTCTCCCTCTCTGCAGTCTCAGTCTCTGACTCTGCAGAATTTACCAGTTTAATCTAAGGTTCCCTATGTCCCCTTAAGATTCTCCCCTGGGAATCCTGCAGCAGACAGGGATTAAGAATTGTAGCATCCAGAGGAGTCAAGGACATAATAAGAAAACCCACAAAATCAACTAACCTGGACTCACAGGCGCCCACAGAGACTAAACCAACAACCAGCGAGCCTGCACAGGACTGACCTAGGCCCTCTGCATATATGTGACAATCGTGTAGCTTGGTCTTCTTATGTGACTCCTAACAGTGAGAGCAGGTGCTGTCTCTGCCTCTGTTTCATATTTTGGGACCCTACAGCTCATACTGAGTCACCTTGCTCAGCCTTAGTACATGGGGAGATGCTTAGTCTTACTGCAACTTATTATGCCATGTTTTGTTGATATCTGTGGGTGGACTGCCCTTTTCTGATGGAAACATAGAGGAGGAGTAGATTGTGTAGGGAAGAGGGGAGATGTGGGGGAGGAATTGGGAGGAGAGAAGCGGCAGGAAACTGAGATCAGAATGTAAATTAATTAATTAACTGATTAAAAATTCTTGAAAGTAGTAGTAATAATAATAAAATAAATTAAAAAAGAACCTTGCCCTGCATGAGGAGAAGGAGAAATAGAAGTCCCTAGTCCACACATTTAACCTGTAAGGAAGTGAGTCCGGTGCCATGATGAACTCCCAGGCCCGAGTTTGCGCTACCTGAGCGGGGTGCACAGTGAGTCACTGACAGGAAACAGAATATGGGGACCTGGCTCAGACAGGAATTTGGATGTTGCTGGACAGGGAAAGGTCTGAACTGAACTGACGAGGTAGAGGTTATAAGAGCCCCTGGCAGCAGATTAGGGCCAAGCCAGGTCCACCATTTCTGCTTCACCTTTAGCCTCCGTGGAAGGCACAGCAGGGCTCCCAAGGGCCTTCTAGGACACCAGCACCCCTCCCTTTAACCTGCAGTCACCGCATTCACAGTCCTTCCAGCAACATGGCCAGGACAGGCGTTGGGGTGGAGAGGAGGCTGCAGAGAGCTGTAACTGGAACTATCAGGAGGGCTTCTCTAGCAGACGCATGCTGAGGACGTCACAGGCGGAGGGTGGGATGCGGCTCTGAGAAAGGTGACGTGGATCAAAGAGAACTGCGTGAGCATGGCCGCCCCCCGAAAACTGCTCCCTGCTTCCGGGACTGACAGTTTCCTGAGTTCACATTCAGGGTCCCTCATCCCTTGCGGTCGTGATTTGAAGTCTAACATCACCCTCCCTGCTTCCGGGACTGACAGTTTCCTGAGTCCACATTCAGGGTCCGTCATCCCTTGCAGTCCTCGCAGGTACGCCTTCCCACCCTCATGACCTCTCTCCCAACCAAAAAAGAAGAAAACAGAAAAAATACCCCCAACACAAATCCAGTTTGTGTTGCCCATATTCTCACTGGAGCATGGTCAACTCCCAGTGACCTGCGCCTTAAAGCTGAACCCTTCCTCACCCACAACCATGCCAGAAGCCATAAATCATGGAGAGTTACATTTCAGCATTTTATCACAATTTTTAAGAGTTATCTCAGATGGCTTTCTCTCTAGGCTGTTACTTTTGTCTTAGGGAGGATATGGTGGGGGTAGAGGTTGACACAGAAGCCTTCTGTGTCTCCTGTTCTCAACTGTGGGTCTGCAGCCATCAATATCACCGCAAACATGCCCTTTCCAGTCAGTGAGAGCACAGATCATGAGATTTTTCTTTTTTCTTCTTTTTTGGTTGGCAGTTGACCACAGATACCAACATGGCTTCAGGTGTGGCATGGACCAAAGAGGTCTTTAAGCACATCCAAACCAGAAAATAAACCATTCTCCATTTCTGACCTCTTGTTGATCAGAACAGGCCTATTGTGCTGGGACTGAGTCTGTGCAAACTCTAGGAAGATGTACATCATCCTGCCAGTCCTGTCCACTGCAGGAACACATTCCCCTGTCCACTGCAGCCTTCTCTCACACGTCTCATCACAGTGGCATCTCGAGTTCCACCTGGCACCCACTCTTCATTCCTCCATCTTTCCTACCTCTCCATTGCGTATTTCTTTGTAGTGGCATTGAAAACTGCAGTATGTCACAGAATGTGATTGGGTCCTAACAGCTCCCTCAGGGGAGGGTGTGAGAAGGTGAGCTGTGAACGGCATAGACACTGGGAATCAGGTAAAAGGTAGAAGCAGACTCATTTATTCAGCAATATGGAGAGCCTTATATACCCTCCTCTCAGCTCCCAGGCTGTGTCTGATCCTTTGACATTGCTCGGTCGCCCCTCGTTGGCTAGGCAAGATCAAGAGCTGTGACAATGCCTGTTGCTAGATCCTTCAGCAGACTACAGGTTGGCTCATCTCTTGGCCTCATAGGACTTATCCTCCCATATATCCACCCTTTTTATGTATTACATGGGGGGCAGCAGGAGCCAGAGTTCTTTGCTCAGGCCTTGTTGACCCTGCCTCAGGAGGGCTTGGCAACTGGACTTTGCCTGCCTTAGGTTGGCTGCCGAACAAACTCTTACCCGTCATTGACTACCAGCTCAAAGAGCATTCATTCCTGCAGAGCTGCCAGGGTGGAGGGGGGGGTCAATGCAGTAGACTTTTGAATTTCAGATAACCAGTCAATGCATAACCTCTTGCAGAGGACTGTGAGATGGATGCCTAAGAACCATTAACAACCTTAGTTTCTGCCCACTGCTATCAAATATGCTGCAGGAGATATCTAAAAAAAATAAGGATTAACAATATTACCCCACCAATTAAGGCATGTGTGAGCAACCAGGAGGGATCAAATAGCATTTTTTTCACATTTAATTTTTTATTATTGCATTATAAATAGTACCATTCAAAATTTCCACCTCCTCCGCTCCTCCCATTTCCCTCCCGCTTCCCCACTCCCCCTCCCCTTTTCCCCTCTAGTCCTAAGAGAGGGCAGGTTACCCTGCCCTGTGGGAAGCCCAAGGCCCTCTCGTCTCCATCCAGGCCTAGGAAGGTGTGAATCCCAACTGACTAGGATCCCAAAAAGCCAGTACATGCAGTAGAATCAAATCCCAGTGCCATTATCATTGGCTTCTCAGTCAGTCCCCATTGTCAGTCATAGTCAGAGAGTCTGTTTC